>PVIC010038243.1:0-17674 GCA_004025085.1 Thryonomys swinderianus | reverse complement strand
TAAGTGGCTATGTTGTCCAGGTTGCAGTCAAACTAGCAATCCACTTAGCTCAGCCTCCCAGAGTGTGGGGATTGTAGGTATGTGCATCACTCCAGTTGATACTTTTCAATTTAGCACATCCCCAGGTGATTCATATAACCATCAAGGTTTAAGACCCGTTGTCCTAAGCACCACACGACCATCTGGCATCAGAATTCAGTGAGGGTGCCAATTACATTAATTACATTAAATACTTGCTAATGTGCCTATCACACATTATTAGATACAAATAAATGTAGGATGTCAGTCAGCTTTCTACTGCTGTGAAAAAATACACGAAAAAGTCAACTTTTGAGTGAGGTCAGTTTCATTTGGGGTTATGGTTTCAGACATTTCAGGCCTTGTTACTTTGACCATGTGGCAGCATGGAACATCCTAAGCTGGAACAGATGAGCTCATGGTGGCCAACAAGCAGAGAGAAGGGGCTGGGATGCCAGCATCCCTATTAAGGGCACGCCCTCAGTGACCTGACTTCCACCCATTGGATCCTGATCCTTACAGTCTCTAACCCCTGCTCCCCAGTGTCATCACAGACTGGGAACTATGGCATCACCTTCGGCTTTTAGGTAGGAATTTTAGCTGGGCATATAATTTGGCCAGAATAAAACTTTCTCCACCTTCTTGGAGTAATTTGCAGCTCTACAGCTCAGTACTGGCTAAAGGAATTGGGCAGAAGAGGTGTAACTACTGATGTGTGGACTGTGTTGTAGGCAGAGGCATGCCTGCTTTATCAACACTGCCTGATTACTCAGAATATAGACTTGATAGTGAGAGGTGGACCAGCCCGTTTGGACTCTAAGATGGAAAGTATGTGTTAAGGAGGATAGAACCATGTAGAGAGAATCTGATTGTGTGACAACTGTAGAGACACCACACCAGCTCTGGAAAGAGAGTTGATGTGCTATTTTGATTCATTTTAAATTTAGGACTATTTTACATATCTATAGTCTGTTTAAAGCCAGCAGTGCTATTTTCACTTGAGGATGGCTTGAGATTGTGTACTGGAGAAGAGGGTGAGATCAGCCCTTCCAGCACGCGTAATGATCTCTGCACCAAAAGTCATCATTTTTTTTTTTTTGGATCTTCAGTTAAATTTCCCAGCAGAAGGATTATGTGTGGCTCAGGGGTCACCCTGTAACTTTTGTCTGGGGCTGTGGTCAGTGTAAATCACTGTGGAAAAGAGGATGAGAAAGGGCATACGGATTTTTTTCCCCCATGAGTCCCAGTTTAAAAGTGATTGATCTTTTATATTTCTTTTTTGAGAAAGTTTGGAATTATCTCTTAGCCATTAAATCCAGACTTGCATAGCCTTGGGGTACATGTGACTCTCTCAAACTATTTCACATTAAATGACTCTTTGAGATATTGGAGCTTTTTAATTATTCCTCTGGTTGAAAGTAGAGAGATGGAAAGTTTATAATGGTAGTTTTTAATAAAATATATAATGGTAGTTTATAATAAAGTTTCAGGAGATGCCAACTTTTCTGTCTTTGGGAGGCACTGTGTAGAAAGAGGTTCATTTTTGAGTTAAGTCACGCCAGTTGGAGTCAGTGTCTTCACATGTGATATGGGATACTCCAAAGAGGGACAAGAAAGATCTTCCCCATGACTTAGAGGGGTTGTTTGAATTGCTGAAGATCACACATATGGAGACAGCTTGAACCCAGGAATTTAGAGAGAAAGAGATTGGATAAGCTCATTGTCCTCCTATATTTGAGAAGAAAGGATGCAGTTGTTGATAATTCAAAGTTCTGTGCCTTGTGCACTTAATCCTAGGTCTTGTGCTCAGAGTAGAATAAAGCATGACATAATTTCTCCTGCATAATAGCATGTAGTGTGGTCTGCAATAAAGGCATGGAGAAAGTGCTCCAGTGAGTCCAAGAGGTGAACGAACTACTCTTTCTCAGGAAAGTATGGTGGTTTTTATTGGGAGGGGCAATCTAATTGAATTCAGGGCCTTGGCACTAAGCGAAATGCCCTATTTTTATTTATTTTGACACAAGGTTTTAGTAAGTTAATAAGTTGCCCAAGTTAGGATTGAACATAAAATTGTCTTGCTTCAGCCTCTTGAGTTCTGTGATTGCGGGTACACACCACTACCCCTGGTTGGTATGGTTCATTTTAAGGCTGAACAGAACTTTTGTAAGTTTAGAACAATGACAAAGAGGATTCCAGCAGAACGAGTAGCATACATAGAAGTTAGAGTAAGAGAGAGAAGGATAGAAGGCTGGAAGAAGTGAAGAATGTCGAATTCTGTATTCACACATTTGAACCTATGGGAGTGAATGTTTGGTATTCAGCAGCTCTCCTGACCTGTGATGGAATGAGGTCCAAGGATGACAGTACAGTGGGTCGGGACCACTTTGGGAGAGAGTAACTTTCCATTGCATGGAAGCTGGTAAGCCTGTGACTGGGGACAGATCTGAGAGTGGCAGCTACCTGAAAGGCCTTTGAAGGATTTTGTGATCTTTCCTGCTGCTCAGAAATGGCTACAGCCTGAGCTTTTCAGAGAGGTATGTTTGTGTATTTGCCTCTGTGAAGGACACAGTCTGGAGTTCATATGTATCTTCGCTTTATAAGTTATTAAACTTTTAAATATCTTAATGGTTTATAACAGCTTGACAAAATTCATTTATGTAGCGTCTAAGTCCTTTGGGGTTATTATAACAGTGACATAGACTGGCTGTCTCAGAAACTACCCACATTCATTTCTCACAGTTCCAAAGGCTGGAAAGTCCAAGGTCATGGCACCAATGTTTTTGATGTCTGGTAACAGACTACTTCCTGGTCCACAGATGACTCTTGTATCTACGTCCTCACATGGCAAAAGTGGCCAGGCAATTCTCTGCGGTCTCTTTTATAAGGTCTCATTCATAAGGATTCTGCCCTCATGACTAAGTCACCTTCCAAACACCTCTACATGACATCAGAATGGGGAATTGGTTTCATTGTGTGGATTTGTGGGAGAGTGAAAATAAACATTTAATCTGTACTGGAAGAAGGTTTTGTTATTTAGAAGACAACAAGACAGATAAGACTTCATGGGGCTGTGACATGAACTCAAACAAAGGAAAAAAATATGGAGTAGCTGTTCAGCTTGAGAATATAAGAAGCGTTTAGAGGTGTGACTCTGTCTTTGTAAGAATGAAGAATAAGGTCTAGTCTTGTTGCCAAACCTATCTCTTTCACCATGTACTAAACTAAAAATCAAAGTGGATTAGAGACCTTAAACATTAAAACAGAAACACTAAACCTGCTGCAAAACAGGCTGGGTAGAACTCTTGGAGACATTGGCTTGGGGAAAGACTTCATGAACAAAACCTCCATAGCACAAGAACTAGCAGAAGGAATCAACAAATGGAATGTCAATGTATTAAAAAGCTTCTACATAGCAAAAGAAACCACCAGCAGAGTGAAAAGAGAACCAACAATATGAGAAAAAAACTTTACTGTTTCTCAGACAAAGGACTATGATCTAGAATATATAAAGAGCTTGAAAAGATCAGCCCCCTGCCCAACTTAAAGACCCAGTTCAAAAGTGGACATCTGAAATGAACAGACACTTTTCAGAGAAAGAAGTAAAAACAGCCAAGAAGCATATGAAGAAATGCTCAACATCACTGGTCATTCAAGAGATCCAGAAGAAAATAACACTGAGATTTCCTCTCTCTCCACAAAGAATAGCTGCTATTGCAAAACTGACCAGCAACAAATACTGGTGAAGCTGCGGGGAGGAAGGAACCCTTCTCCAGGGTTGGTGGGAATGTAGATTGGTTCAACCACTGTGGAAATCAGTATGTGCACTCATCTTCATAGCAGCTCATTTTGTGATAGACAAATCTTGGAAACAACCCAAATGCCCATTAACTGGAGATTGGATAAAGATGTGTGTGTGTTTTTAAAAAATAAAATGGATTATTTCTCTGCCATAAAGAATGATAAGTTTGAGTCATTTATACTCAAATGGACATACCTTGAAGATGTACTCATAAGTGAAATAAATAGGTCACAGATGTGTAAATATCATATTTTTTCTCTCGTATGAGACTCTGAAGATGTAAATGAGTTTTAGAATGTATGATAGATATTGTGAAATAGAAAATATTCCAAGGGAAAAGGGTAGGGGTAAGTAATGAGGGGAAAGAAAAAAATATGTTAAAAAGAAAGAAAGTATATGGATATAGGGGTTAGGTGGATTGTAGGGTGGTTGGGGGAATGGGTATAAATGAGAATAAACTCATGTCATATACTAATACAAATTCTCAATATTGAATGTGATCATGATGTGTATATAAGATGTACCAATAAAGAATTCAGTTTAAAAAAAGAATGAAGAGTCGGGCAGATCAGAGCCTAAGAAGGGCTGAGGGGAAGAAGGACTAGAGAGATAATCTATGGCTGAAGATACCACAGAGGAAAATTCCAGACAACATGAAACAGTGGTTCTGCTCTGCAAGTCCTACTGGCTGGGGCAGGCAGCAATGGGCACTTCTTGGGCCCAGTGGTGGTCTTGGGTAAAGCAGCCCCTGTGGTCAGGTGGATTGAATGTTGGTTTTTCACCATAACTTATGTGTTGAAAGACCAGTTTCCAACATGATGGTAATTAAGATGAGTTAGCATTATGAGGGTGAGGCGCTTGCAATAGGATTAGTGCCCTTACAAAAAAGGAAAGAACAGAATCTGTCCTTTTGCCAATGGGGTTATGAAGAAAAGACTGGCCTGTAAACCAAAACAGTGGCTTCGAGTTCTTGGTTTAGGGTTTGTAACCTCCAGAATTTGTGAAGAAAAGAATATTTGATGTTTAAGCCACCTGTTTGGAAATTTGTCATAGCAGCTTGAGCAGAATAAATGGGTAGCCAAGGAACGCTTCAAGCAGCAATGCCTCGTATTCAATTTGAATTTGGTATATAAGAATCTTTTTCTTGTTTCCCACAGAAATCTACAAATGAGTGCATCATATTGCTTAGCCCTTCGCGGTAGACATACCTACATGCAGGTAGAAATTGCAGAAAGGCCAGATTGTAGCAGTAAGGAATAAGCAGCATTTGAAGGATCTTCAGGTTTTGATGTTTCCAAAGAGGCTATGGTCTTCCACAGAGCATGAGTTGATAGTTTGAGACAACTTTATGTGGGTTTGAAAGAGAAGGGAAGGAGCAGGCAACATCAGGATGTCATGTCATTGTTTTGGTGCCTCCGGCGAGGTGTCATTGCTAAGTTTGTTTTAGGCTTCCCCATGTTTTGCTTAAGGAAGCTACTATTGTGTTAGAAATAGGTTACACAAATCTTGTGAGCAACCCAAGATTCTTATCTGTAGAATGCAAAAGGGAAGAGTTTATTTATGTAGTTTATCTTCTGGAATGTATTCTGATAGACTCATAAGTAAGTTAAGTTAGTTGAGTGGAATGCATGTGGTGGGAGGATAAACAGAAGCACTTAGCTCCTGTGCTAAGTTGCTGTGTGAATTTAGGTACTTTCTAGTTCTCTCTCATAAAATTGTCTAATAATAACATGTATTATGAAAAAAATTAGGTGCTGGGAATGTGCTCAATGGTAGAGCACTGGCCTAGCATACATGGGGCCCTGGGCTTGGGTTCCATTCCCAGTGTTGCTAAAAAATGTTTTGAAATACTTAATTGGTTGTATTAAATGATAGCTAAGTAGAATAGAAATGTCCTTCTTTTTCTTGTGGAGCACTTAAATAAGTTATGAAAGCCTGCACTCCAAAAAGCCCTCAAGAGATCAGGATCTTTTTATGCTTTCTCAGAAAGTACAAAACATATGGGATTATAATAATAAAAAAGCTGCATGTGATGATTCATTCTCATCCCATCTGTCAGAACTTTGTAACATACCAAACTAATTTGCCAGGTAGTTTGGGGCATATCATAAGCTAGTCCTTATTTTTAGTTTCTAGGTTACCATATGAAAATGGGCTCCATAACTCTGAGCCCATTTGAGAAAAGTAGAGTGAGTATTTTAGAACAATAACAAGTATCTGCCACATGTTCCTTCCACACCTAACAACCTAGAACTTTTTTTTTTTTTTTTTTTTTTTTTTTTTTTGCTTTTGAGACAGAGTCTCGCTTTGTAGTTCAGGCTGGCCCTGAGCTCACTATGGTGCCCAGGCAAGCCGCCACGAACTCAGCAATCCTCTTGTCTCTGCCTCCCTCCCAAGTGCTGGGATTACAGGCATGAGCCACCATGCCTGGCATTGTGGTATGCGATGTTGATTGTTGGTGGGCGTGTCTCCACACCCAACATTATATGTGGTTACCGGGGATTGAACTCAGGACCTTGCGCTTGCAAGGCAGGCGCCGGAACCACTGAGCTAACCCTCCGGCCCCAACCTAGAACTTTTGAGGAAGTTCCGTTGACAGTTTGGACGATCCTCTACCATGTCACCCTCTACCTATAAGGCTCCATTCATTGCATGACATCCACGATATCTTGGTCACAGAATCAGCAATACTTTAGAGTAACACTATCTGATAGAAATATCAAATCATCCACATAGAACTTTAAAAATCTACTGGCCACAGTAAAGAAACAAAAAAGAAATCTGTGCAATACATTTTAATAATTTACTTAACTTTTTCATGGAATCAGTATAAGAATTATTAATGGAAATAGCTTTACGTTCCTGTCTTGAAATTAAATCCTCAAAATTTAGCTTCTAGTTTATTCTGACAGCACGTCTCAATTCAAACCAGCTGCTTTTCCAGCATTCAGGAACCACAGGTGTCCACCCCTCTGGCCATGTGGTTACAGACTGGTGTGCACCATGAATCTGTTTGTTATAAAGGGACTCTGCTGATTACTGAAGCAGATTTAATGCATTGTAATCCATATTAATATGAAAGAGGATGCTGTTATCTCTGCAAGGCTTTCCTGTGAGCGTCTACAGAGCATTCATTTTCTGGATTGTCAGAGACCTAAGCAAGTGCTCTTACCAGTGCACCTTCTTGGAATGTTATCTGTCCCTTTTCACAACCAACAATCAGCACCACATACCATAAATGCTGGGCATGGTGGCTCACGCCTGTAATCCCAGCATTTGGGAGGCAGAGGCAGGAGGATTGCTGAGTTCAAGGCTTGCCTGGGCTACATAGTGAGCTCAGGGCCAGCCTGAACTACAAAGTGAGACCCTGTCTCAAAAACAAACAAACAAAAAAACAACTGTTTCCTCTTATTTGGTTAGTAAAATAAAATTTGGGCCTTCTCTGATAAACAGAGTTCTCTTTGGGATATTGGCAGTTTCCAGTGGCTTTCTACTTGTAAAGAAGGGGAAATCAGCATAAAGTCCTCCACCCACTGATGCTCACAAAAAGACCAGGAGGAAATTTTGAAACAGCAGCTTTTCTGCATTAACTTAGGCCAGATAAGAGTCCAGTCCATGCTGTGCCCTAAAGGAGAAAGAAGGTGATGTGAAAATTTGTCCTGTCCAGGGAGTGTGAGGATGAGTAGGGAGGAAAGTTGGGGACGGTTTCAAAAATGTGGAAAAAAAAGAAAAACATAGACATAAACATGCATTCATAGCAGCATGTAGTTATAAGTATAAATGGATGGATTTATATATTAATGCATTCATACAGATTGAAATTGTGGGTGGTTTCACTGTTGCACTTTTCCATTTTTAAAACTCTTTATTTCTTTCTTTGTTTCTTTCTTTCTTTCTCCTTCCTTTTTTCCTTCCCTCTCTTCCATTCTCCCTTCTTTCTTCTCTCTCTCTCATTCTTTCTCTTCATTTCCAAACCAGCGTGCACCACCACACCCAGTTTAGAACTTTTTTCATAATTAAGATGTTTTCCTGTACAGAGTAGTTACTACTATAATTTTAAGTGAAATAATGTTATTATAATTGGCTTGACTCATACCAGGAAAGCCAGGATTCTGGCACTGAGGAAATGCCAAAGAAGTAAAAGACTCAGTCCATAGGATCATTCTGTTTTTGCACAGCTCAGGTGAATACTAGGAAAACTACTACAGAATTGGGAATGTATCATTTGTAGCAAATATTTTTTTTGAAATATAAATGAATAGGGTTATAATTGCCACTTCTTTTCTTTAGCTCACATTTTCATCAATAACCTCATGTTGCTAGTATAGAACTCAGTGAAATGAATGGTTAAGCCATGGGATAGAGAAAAAAAAAGCAGTAATGTTCAGGCACTAAAATAATTTGTACTTGTGGATACCCAGGGGCATGGATGTATCTAAGTTAAGTATACCTTGGATCTGATAGGCCACTGTAATGACAAATTCACTAACTTGCCTTCAACTCTACCTGAGTTTATTGGTTGATTTTAGGAATACATTCTGATCACATTCATGATTGAGAATTTTACCTGCACATGATATATTTTGATTCTTGTTTTTCCCTTTTCCCTGCCCTCCCTTAACCCCACCTCCTATACATAACCTTTGTTTCCATTTTTCCTTTCTACTATTAATTTTTTCTTTCCCTTCTTTTCTTTTTGCTGCCTATACCCAGTTCCCCTTTCCCTTTGTTCACTTTCTTTCTATTTCACAATACCTATCATGCAGTCTGGACCTCATTTAAACCTTCAGTTTCTCACACTAGAGAAATGATTTGGCATTTACACAACTGTGTCCTATGCATTCGCTTGTGAGGATATTGGCTTTGCGTTCATTTAGGTACCTTCATTTAGCTTTAAATACCTCTAATTTATCATTCGTTATGGCTAATACTCCATTTTATTTAAAAACCCACAACTTCATTATCCAGTTTCCATTTGATGGGCATTTGGGCTGTTTCCAAGATTTAGCTATTACAAACTCTGATGCTATAAACATGGGAGTGGATATATTGTTTACTACATGTTAATTTAATGACCATGAGCACAATGGTTCCTCTCTTAATTGAAGTTTCTTTACCTGCAAAAATGATACACTTGCCCCTGTGCAGTGAACTTCAGGAGTCTGCTATACAGACCAAAAGAGATCATCAATGTGTATGTGCATAGGAAATAACTCAAATGTGCAGTTTTATACAATAAGCTCTCCATTTCCAAAGTGCCTCCTTGACTGAAACATGGATTAGGATAACCAGCCTACATTCAGTTTTGATGCTGGGTTTGTTTAGCTCGATGGGCTTGGATGAGGTAGAAGTACAGGCATTTGGGAATCTCCACCTTGCTTGGCATAAACTGGCCCAGGACAGTTCCAGGTAACTGGCTGGAGGCCACTGGGGCTTGACTTCTCTAAGGGCAGTAGGGGTGCTGAGTATTTGTGCTCAGTGTGAGTTTAGGTGTGTTTAGGACTGTCTGCCACAGGTGTCCACCGGCCTCATTAGGATTTCATGCTTAGCACAAACCTCAAATCGAATTTTCCAGGGCGGAGTCAGAACAATGAGAGGAATGAGGAGGAGTGTTGAGCTATGGGTCATTAAGCACAGCATTTTCTAATAAATGTTATCTCCTCTATTATCCAGAGCAACACGAGGATATGGTCTACGTGACAGTATCCACTCACAGGTTCCATGGGGTTAGATAATGTGACGCAGGTCACGGAGCCAGATGGCAGAACAGCACTCACATCAACTGCCTAAATTCATTCTAGCTTACTTCATCCAGCAGGTGGGATTGTAGCTCAGCCAGGGTCAGGTAGGACAGCACTAGTGCTTGACTTCCTGCTGCACTTCACCCATTATATCAGCTGCAAGTAAGCAAGAGGCCTGAGGACACAGCAGGCGAGACCGGGTGGGGGCTGGGAGGTGCAGTGCTCCTATTTCTTCCTGCGAGCAGAATATGTTCATACTCTACTATGCACGATGTTAAACCCTAGGAAACCGCATAGAAGTCAGTAAGGTACACTAACGACAGGAAGTTTCCCGATAAAGGCTTTCTGCTTGTTTTCACTTCACCTGGCTACATTTTTGATTTCCCAGAATGTTACAAGCCAAAGTTAACTGAGTAACACATTCATGAAATTTCACCAAAATAAGCAATCATTTTTTCTGGCTTCCTTTCTCCCACTCTGTATATTAACTTGAGGAGACCACTGAAATGCTTTCGCCAAGTGATGTCCTTTTCTCTAAATACACAAGAAGCTGCTATACACTTTCAGTTTATTCTTTGGACCGATATCTGTGGTTGTCCTCACAGGTGTCTTATGGATGGTACCTTACGTGAATTACTGGCAAAAAGTTAGGTACTTACAGTCAGAGCACTGTGGACTTTGAAGTCTGTCTTCCAGTCATCACTGTGTCACTGCCATCTCAAGGAAGAATGGAAGGATTGTGTCCTTTTCTTGATTCGTTTCCACCTACTGAACCTGCACACGCCAGGTAGAATGTTTGTCTAAACCGTAGTTCTGCGTAACATACTTTAAAAAGTCCCCTTTTGTAAATTATATGTTTTCTGTATTTGTCACATATTCTGTTTGTATTTTAGGAAAATATCAAGCTTGGGAATAGATAAATAAAATGAGAAAGCACGCACCCATATTGCAGCAGAGAAAAATAATGAAGTAGGTCTGTTATCTCCATGTAGCAGCAAATCTAAATCTGTGAGTCATTCTAAAGAATGACAAAGCCAAAAAAAAAAAAAAAACTAGAAACCAAAAACCCAGCAAAGCCTGTTGTAGATAAATTACTGATCGTTCTACTTCTGGTCATTGTGGGACACATAAATTATAAAACAGTCATTGAGAGGTTCCAGTAGATATATCCCCTTTTCTCGTAAGACCTCAAAACCATCAGACCCCAGGGGCCACAGGCCAAGTGCTGTGTGTCCCTTCCTGAAGGGTCCTTCCTTTGGACTCCCTGGGGGAAACTGCTCCCTTCCCCAGCTATGATGGGAGGGGGAGGGGAAACTGAGCCTCCTGAAAGTTATATTCCTTGACAAGTCTCTTCATCCTCTGGAAGAGTCAGTGGTAAGCTCTTGCATAAAGCTTGCAGGGTGGTGATATTCTCAGGTCTTACTAGGGTTTCTGTGCTTTAGTTTATGACATACTTCATAGGTTTTGGTGTCTTGTGGCCTTTGGGGGATTTCTGCCCAAACCCTAGACACCAGTAGGTGTGATGAACATGATTTTATGCTTCGTTCAATGCAAAGGTCTTAGTCTGCACACTAAGGTCCACCAGTCTTCTTTCCGCACATGAGTCCTTTTGTGCCCAGCAGGAACAAGGCCAGGGTCCTGGCTTCGGGGGCCTTCCCATTGGTTGCAATCACTGTCCTTGTCAGTTTGCCACAGCTGCCCCCAGCACACAAGCTGGGGCTCAGGCCAGGGTGAGTCACCAAGCTCACAGAGTGTACTTCCCCACCTCAAAGCCTTCGCCGCACATTGCTTGTGCTTGAGGTGCCTTTGCTTCCTCCAGTGAGCATCTGCTCGCCCCAAAACCAGGTACCTCGGATGATCCCCATTGCACCGCATTTACCCTGACCACACAACCCTTCTTCCTTCCACCACAGCTTTTCTCCCCTTCTGCCAGCTATTCGATGAAGCTGGCATTTGTCTGACTCCACTTTCCTGGGAGCGAAGACAGAACAAAGACCTCTGTTTGCATCATTCTGCATTTGCTGGGAAACATGACAGGTAGGTGGACCACTGTACCACGGACAGGTATGTCCCTCAGTTCACATGGTCATCTACTGCTCCCTCCTGGGATTCCAGAAGAGTCTTAGGAAATGAGGTTCCTCAGCAAGCCAGAAAGAGCACAGAGCAAAGCAACAGGAGGCCTGGGTTTTTGTCTCTGCCTTTCTAGCTTCCTAGATCAAAGGCAAGTCATTTTCCCTGTCCAATCTTTGCGTCTACCTCTCGTGGAGACCTGTCACTCACAGCTCTGGGTATATTAAAACCTGTTTCCATTAGTTTTGTTTTTCTTTCAAATCAAATCTCTTCTATCTCCGTCCTTCCTCTTAGGTGTATAATAAACCAAGAGCTTACAGTAAAAGCACAGGAAGAGCCGAATGATGTCTAGTCTTGAGGAAAGTACCTGGTCCTCCAAGGAGCTGGTGGCTACCACAGAAGCCCCTGCCTCCCGAACTGTGGCTCCTGAAGACTTTCAGTGCTGATATGGAAACCCACCATGAGTCTTTGATAAGGCTTTAATAGTGCTTAAATAGCCCCCAATTCAGAGCTGTGAAAGGTTGGCTGTTTTGTGCCAGGAACCCCAGTATGGGACAGTGGAGATACGGGAACCACCACAGTGGTGCTGAATATGACCTCCATCTTCACATCCCGTTTGATACCCAGATTTCATGGGGGACCAACCTGCACCTCTACTAAGTGCTTTACTCTTCTGAAGAGGAATCAGACTGAGCTTTGTAATCATCCCCAAGAACCTACCTGACCCCCAAAGGAAGTCCTCTGAGGGACAACACCAACAGGACTATCAGCCAACTCCTGAATCTTAGAGATGGATGTCTATGCTCTTAAAAGAGGTGAGGAATTCACAGTTTGTTCACATGTTTTTTTTTTTTTTTCTTGGTAGAAACAGTGGTGAAGAATGATCCTGCAGATAGCTTTTCAATTCAAGGATTTGTACTGAATTCATTTATTTAGCCATTAACTTAGCAAAGATATGGACATGGAGGATACCTATAGATATATGCATATGCAAATGACTACAAGGAAATATGGCTATAGATAAAGATACACACTGGGTCCTTGCAAAGCTCAGAGCCTGCTAGTAGACTCAGGCATTATGCAAGCAGTGGTGCAAATAATTGTCCTATTTTCTACAAGGGAAAGTGATGGTGAATGAGAAATTTATACAACAGAGGAATCCTCACTCATCCTGTCAGCTAAGCAAGGCTTCCTTCATAGAGCCTTCTGAGTTGATTTCCAATGGAAGGAAACCATCCTGTCTCCCAGTAAAACCAATAAATACTAAATTAATCATCATGTGGGTTCTAGAGTCAGACTGCCCGGGATTCAATGTTTCTACTAAAATGCAAGGCGTTCAAAGTCATGGAGAACAAGGTGTCATGTCTTCCTTCTATAAACTCTAAAACCTTCCTTTTGGTTCCAGTCCTCATGACTATTTTTAGACACAAGGATGGGAAGAAGCAAAGGCCACAGAGGATCTTTGTTTTGAAAGAAGTTACCAGGAGCTTCACTCATTGAGTTTTGCCCACCTGCCATTGGACAGAAGTGGGTCTTACAGCTATCTTTCATTGTGAAGATATTAGTTAGGAGATAGGAGGATAGAAGAAATTTTATAGTGAGTGTCCTGCTCTTTGGTCCAAATCAGAGGAGACTAAGTAGTAAATTGCTACTTCTGTCCATGCTGGACCAGTATTTACTTCCTTTTCTTAGCCTATGATTTCTTTGACTTTTGGCAACACTCGACATTTTCTTTGGAAAATGAAATTGCTCTCAGACAGAAGCTCTGGATATCATTCTAGCTGGTGTCTAGGTGTCCTCCCCAAGCCTCATGTGGTCATAGTTGGGGCTTTTCCAGAGGTGGCTAGATCTAGAGTGTGTAATGCTGGGATTAAGGCTGTGTGATTACTAAATTAGTCCACTGATTGGTTTGGCAACCACTCTAAACTGAGTTGCTGAGACAGAATATAAAAAGAGGTAGAGAGGAGCTTCTACCGCCTGTGCTCTCTTCTGTCCACAAAGAACTTCTCTCCTTTGTGATGTACCTCTGCCATGCCACCTTGCCTTGGACTGTAACATCTACAAACTGTAAGCCAAGTAAACTTCCTTCCCTTTAACTTTGGGTATTGATTATTCTGTCTCAGCAACAAGAAAAACAACTAAGATAGATGCCCAGTGTTCTTGTATTCAAATTGCTACTGGTTTTTCAGGCTCAGCTAAGTACTGGATGCTAGTAGAGGTCAGGCAAAGCAGAAGACAAAATTCTTGGGCTGAGAGAGATTCCTTGTAGTATCTCCAGGTCTTTTCCATGAATCCTACTAGTTGCATGGGGGGAGCTGGGATTCTTGGGGCTGCCTTTAATTCTGTATCATAACAAGTGTCTCTCTATCTCTTTCTTTTCCTCCTTTACTATTTCTTTTCCTTCCTTTCTACCTCCCTTTCTGTTTGTCCTCCTCTTCCTTTTCTGGGCTCTAGCCATGCCCCAGCTCACTGGACCTCCTGGCATGAGCTGCAGTGCCAACTGGTGCATGCTGACACTCTCACATAGGGGCTTGTGTTTGCCTCCCTCTGCACCAAACCACCTTTCACACTGGTGTGTCTTTGTCCAGCCCTACACACCTGGCACCCTAAGTGAATCACTTGCTTGCCACCCTGAGTACTTTATGCCCTCAGATCCCATTGTCTTTGCTTATTATTTTCTCCTTTTAAAACACTCTCCTTCCATCTGGCCAGAGAACTTGTACCCTTTCCTGAAGGTCTAGGTCAAGATGGAGGTGTTGAAACCTCTCTGGGGTTGTTATTTCAAGCCCAAGCCCTATCTACTGAATTCCATGATGCCTGCTTTTAGGGGATCGAGTCCTAGGGATTAACTTTTGATCTTTTGTACTGAGTGACATCCTCAGCCTTTTATTACTTTTTTATTTTGAGATAAACTACCAATTGCCCAGGCTGGTCTCTACAACAGAGTGCTGTGATTACAGGTGTGTGTCACCAAGTTTGGCTCTTGCAAGCTTCTTGTGGTCTCAGAAAGTAATATGGGAGTGCCGGGCGTGGTGGCTCACGCCTGTCATCCCAGCACTCGGGAGGCAGAGACAGGAGGATTGCTGAGTTCAAGGCTTGCCTGGGCTACATAGTGAGCTCAGAGCCAGCCTGAACTACAAAGCGAGACCCTGTCTCAAAAAAAAAAAAAAAAAAAAAGAAAAGAAAGTAATATGGGGTAGGCACTAAGGCTTTGGAGACAGGTACATCACTTAAATATCCCTTTTCAGACCCTTTTTGGTTTGTGACTTTTGGCAATTTAGTCTTTCCAAGCCTTCAATTGGCTATAAAAGGGTGAAGATAGTGTATATCTTGGGAAAGTGAAACTACTCACAAAGGATGGATCTTGCCCTTCCTCATCATTGCTGTTTACACTCCCTGGCACAAGGTCAAGGTGCTAGGCAGCCACAGGCCAGATGTTCTGCCACTTATGTTCTGAAGATCAGACTACCCTTAATGATAAGAACCTTAGGAATGACATCACTTGCTGTCTCTGTTTTGATCTTGTCCAGTAGTATTTTCCTTGCACTTAGGGTCAGTACCTCAGTGGCCTCAGTACTTGGTGAGCAGTGCTCTATCCACAAATATTTTCCCTACTGATAATGGAAACTCTACCTCAATGCTACTTGTACTGGTTTTTATTAGTAGGTTTGATAAGGGACATTATATGCCCTGCTTGGCCGGGTGGTAGGGGAGTCTGGAAAGGAAAGTCATGAAACTGGCCCTATCCTCTTATGCTTCTGTCATATGTCTCCCCTTTCTGGCTGCAGTTTCTCTTTTGTCACTGGGACAGTCTGATCATTAGCTAAACAGCTTTTACATCAACATTAGGGTCTGCAAATCTGATTCCAGAGGAAGATTCTGATGCCTCATGGTTTTAGAAGGCTCCTTGTTGGTCATATGGGTGACAGGAGTCTCAGATGTGTGTGGGTAGAGACAAGGGGATAGGACCCATCCTGGGGTCTGCTAGGAGGGTATGTGACATCTACCCAGGGACTGGGAATTCAGTACCACCTGAAACCCTTGAGCACATTCTTCTCTGCATCTATCCTTAAGGCAGGTTTTTGACATTCTTTGAATGTCTATGGTATACCCTTGTGATGCTGTTAGGAGTTTTACATTTTTTAAAATTGAATTCTTTATTGGTACATTTTATATACAGCTCACAATCACACTCAACATTGGGGAATTTATACCAGTATATGACATGAGTCAATTCTCATTTTGACCCATATCCTTACCCACCCTACATTTTTATCTATATTTTATACAGAGAGTTGTATAATTCATACTTCATACCTTCAGAGCACTATATTATCCTTGGCCCAAATAACCTCTCTTGTGTTTTATTAATATTATCCTTCTTCCCTAAATATTTTGTTTCACCCTCTTCCACTTCATCAGAAGAATATGTACACAGATTTAAAATGTGTAGCACATGTCATGGACGGTCCCCTTTAACACAGAGGAGGACGTGATAAATATCTCAGCCGGCTTCTTATTCTTCGCTCAGCACTTTAGTCCTAGGATCTATTCACAGCCACGTGTGCCCATCCGGCTGCCTTCCCTCCCTTCTGTGTGATCTCCATGTGCAGCCATCTCCCTGTCCTGCCTCGGCTCCCAGGTTGGCCCTTCTATTGGCTTCAACTCTTTGTGGTCAGAAGCAGGGATGCAAAATGACTTGGTGCATGTATGTCCCACATCCATTCTTTTCCCACTGCTTTCCAGATACAGCTACTTGTTTGGTCAAAAACAGAGAGGACTTTGGGTTCTGTTCAGATTTACCCTTAGGAACATGGAGTCACGTGGTGACTGCACCGTAGAGATCTATTCGTTAGGCAGCAGTAAGCCACAACTACTTCTCTGCTTGCTAAACTTTACTTTTCTAATAGATAAGAAGCAGGTAGGACTGTATGCAGGCAGCACGCTGTAGCTGAAATTTAATTATGTTGAAAATTTAATTAAAAGATAATTTAACAAAATGTACTTAAAGAGTTCTTTTATTAATATGCAAAGCTGGTCTTCTATTTAAAGAACTGACATTCCATATTTAATAAATCTAAAATGCTACCAATTATAAAACATCATTATATATTCCGTTAAGAAAGAAAAATAATTCTAATTAAACCCTCTCACCACTGATTGTAAGAAACATGCTGTTTTCAAAGTTGTTAAAAAATAAAGCAATGTATGTCTGTTTCCCTGAACAAATAAAGTTATTTAAGGAAAAGTATTGATTTAACGGGAGAAAAGGTACACAGATGACAACTCAGTTTTAACTAAGTTTGGCAGAAATGATAACGGCGGCACAGGCACGATGGGAGTCTGGGAAACAGAGTTCTCCCCTACAGTGGTCTTTACTTCAGCCTTGTGGGGGAAATGCTGGGAAGGAAAACCTGGGCAGAGATCAGAAGTCTTCCTCAGACCGCGAGGTTCAGAGGAAACGGAGGCTCGGCAGTTCCCACGTTCAGACACCAACAGTCCATAGATACCGTGACCTGATTCTGGTGTGGCCAGGCTTATGCTCTCGTCTCTCAGCAGCTCTGATGGTACAAGGAGAATGAGCTCATTTCCCTTTAATCATGAGCTTTTTTTTTTTTCTTCCAAACTGTGTTTCTCAAGGGACAAAACACAGGAATGTCCAACAAGCATATGAGAAACACCCAGTCTCAGTAGCCATCGAGGAAATGTAATTAGAACTACACTGAGAAAGACGCTCCTTCCTCCTCACTAGAATGGCTGTAGTTAAAAAAAAAGGCAGATGCCGAGGAGTGTTGAGAAGGTGCAGAGAAGCTGGAGCCCTCCTGTACTGCGGTGAGGATGCAAACTATACTTTGTGGAAACATTTGGGCAGTTTGTCAAAGGTTAGAGAAGGAGCTATTGGGTGATTCAGCAATCTCACTCCCAGTTACATTCTCAAGAGAACTGGAAACATACGCACAGAAAGTTTTGTACTGTTGCCTGTTTGTCTCTTTTTTTTTTTTTTTTTTTTTTTTTTTTTTTTTTTTTTTTTTTTTTTTTTTTTTTT
>PVIC010038242.1:0-17667 GCA_004025085.1 Thryonomys swinderianus | reverse complement strand
CGAAATCAACCAGCAAAAAGTGCTGGCGAGGCTGAGGGGTGAAAGGAACCTTCACTGTTGCTGGGATTGTAGACTTGCGCAACCATTGTGGAGATCCCTTAAAAATCTAGGATTAGAGGTCCCATTTGACCCTGCTATTCCCCCTGCTAGGAATATACCCAAAGGAATTAAAAGATTCATATTTTAAAGACATATGTGCACTCATGTTTATAGCTGCTCAGTTTGTGATAGCTCAGTCTTAGAAACAACCCAGATGCCCATCAACTGGAGACTGGCCAAAGAGGATTTTTAAAATAAAATGTAGTGTTACTCTGCCATAAAGAATGACAACTTTCATTCATTATATGCAAATAGATAGACCTTGAGGACACACTAGTAAGTGAAATAAATAGATCACAGATATGTAAATACCATGTCTTTTCTCTGGTATGAGGGCCTATAGATGTAAATGAATTCTGGAATGTATCTTTTGTAAAATAGGAAATATTTAAAGGGAATATGGTGGGGGAACATCATGAAGGGAAGGACTAAATATGATTTGGAAAGAAAAAGAAATAGTATGTATATAAGGGGGGGTTGTGTGTGGGTAGGGATATGGGTAAAAATGAGAATTAACTTCTGTCATATACTGGTACAAATTCTCCAATGTTGAGTGTGATTGTGAGCTGTATATACAAAGTACCAATAAAGAAATCAATTTTTAAAAAAGCGACAGGAGGGAGGGAGGGCTGTCCCAGAACCACCCCGAGCTTTCACACAGTTCCTGGATCAGAACTGCAGGTATGAGAACCACAAGTATGAGAACCCAGGCCTGGCGGGGTGTGGCTCGGCCAGGAAGCGACGCTTGGCTTGGCCCGGCCACTCGGTGCCCGCGGCAGGATACGGGGCGGGGGCGGGGGGGGGGCGTTCTGCGGCTCCTCCGTTTAGGAGGGAATTTTACTCCAGGAACTTCTGGAAGCACCACAACAGGTATTTTTAGTTAACTCGGGGAAGTGACCCACTTACCGTTCATTAAGAGATTAGTTATTTTCTGGAAGGTTTTACTCTGCTGGAAAAGTTTGTTTTACTCTGTAAAAACCAGCTCCAGTGTTCTCTCTCAACACCCAGTCCCGACATGCACATTCTATCTCCCCGAGCATCAGAACCTTCCTCCCCAGGCCCCTTCTTCTTTCTTTCTTTTTTTTTTTTTGAGACACGGTCTCGCTTTGTAGTTCAGGCTGGCCCTGAGCTCACTATGTAGCCCAGGCAAGCCGCCGCAAACTCAGCAATCCTCCTGCCTCTGCCTCCCGAATGCTGGGATTACAGGCATGAGCCACCACACCCGGCACGGTTGTATGTGGTATTGATTGCTGGTGGGTGTGAGTCTCCACGCCCAGCATTATATGTGGTTTCTGGGGATTGAATTCAGGACCTTGCGCTTGCGAGGCAGGCACCGGAACCACTGAGCTAACCCTCCGGCCCTTCTTCCTTTTTTTTTTTTTTTTTTTTTTAGACAGGGTCTCGCTTTGTAGTTCAGGCTGGCCCTGAGCTCACTATGTAGCCCAGGCAAGCCTCGAACTCAACAATCCTTCTGCCTCTACCTCCGAGTGCTGGGATTACAGGCGTGAGCTACCACGCCCAGCCCCAGGTCCCTTTTTAACCATCCACCACACTTCTCTTATCCAGAAGTTGGATTTTAGTCAGTGTTGGTGAAGAATTAATAGTTACCATTTATTGAATATTTAGCATACATAACAACATGTGCTCGTTACACTAACACTAGGAGGTAAATAGGATATTGTAAAAAAACAGTTATTTTAAATTAAAGATTTTTGAATTCTTAGAAGTATTAGGTTGGAAATGATGTAAGTGGAAAATACTATTTCTGAACTGGACAATGGCTAACTAGCACATTGCAGTTAAAAAGAACATTGTACGATATACCTTTCTGATTATTTTCATAACCTCTATTTTCTTCTGAGTGTATATTCTATAATATTTTTACTTCTTTAAGCACTATCTTCTCGTGTCTCCTACCCTTTTAGGGCAGAATATTTTAATATGATGTTTGCCTTATTTCTATTTTGGCACTGTCAAATGGAAATATATTATAAGCCACATACACAAGGCACATGTAGTTTAAAAGTTTCTAGTATTAAAAAAGAGAAGAATGGAAGAGGCAGATTCTTATATTTTAACTGCCCTGAATTACTATTTCAACATGTAATCAGCATAAAAATCCTTACCACCATAGTTTGCATTTGTGCCAATTCTGTGAAGGCAGGGGTGTATTTAGACTTGTACCCCCACTTCATCTGAGACTGGCACATGCGGGCGCTGGGCAGCCACATGAGCTGGTTGCTCCTGGGTTGGACAGCACAACTCTGGGGTTTACCACCACCTGCGGGGCCCCAAGACCCTAGAAAGTCTAAAAAAACATGGTAAAACTATCTGGGGCCAATGGGCTGAAAATGACTTTTCCAAAATTTGGACATGTCAAAATTTTAACTTGCACTTATGTTTGTTGCTGTGCCATTTTGATCTTAGTCCATAAGTAGCCATAGTTATTTTTCTTTCTTTTCTTTTTTTTTTGAATTTTTTTTTTTTTGAGACAGGGTCTCGCTTTGTAGTTCAGACTGGCTCTGAGCTCACTATGTAGTCCAGGCAAGCCTAGAACTCAGCAATCCTCCTGCCTCTGCCTCCCGAGTGCTGGGATTATAGGCGTGAGCCACCACATCCGGCATTGTGGTATGTGGTGTTGATGGCTGGTGGGCGTGAGTCTCCATGCCCAGCATTGTATGTGGTTACCGGGGATCGAACTCAGGACCTTGCGCTTGCGAGGCAGGCACCAGAACCACTGAGCTAACTCTCCGGCCCTTTCTTTTCTTAATGACTCATATGGTCCTCTTGTATTCATGCTCTTTTCTTACCATTTTATATTTACTTAATTTTTAATATTTTGAAAACCTGATACCTTTTTTGATATTAATATTATAATAATAAAAATAAAATGCACAATAAATGTCATGTGCTTAAAGCTCGAGTCATCCCAAAAGATACCCTCCCAACAACCACCGCCCCCACATCTTTGGAAAGATTGTCAGTTGTCTTTCATAAAACGTATCCTTGGTGCCAGAAAGTCTGAGGACCACTTAATTAAGGGGTGCATCCTTGGGACATGCACTGATCTATTTAATGGGTCACTCTTCTGGTTTAGATTTGTGAGTTTTTTTGGTTTTAGATAGGATCTTGCTATCTAGTCTTTGTTTCAAACAAAATATCTGCAGTAGTTTTCTTTGCAAAAAGAGGCTTTAGTGGAAGACATAGGGAAGGGAGAGAAGCCTGCAGGGAAGGGGATATGATTAAGGCATGATATGCACATGTGGAGATATCACAGTGAAGCCCATTAATTTGTATAATTAATGAGTTAATAATTACAATAAGACAGGGGTCAGGGATTTAGCTCAATGGTTCCAGTGCTTGCCTAGCAAGCTCAAGGTCCCTGGTTCAATCCTGGTAACAATATAGAACAATACCAGCCATGGTGACTCATGCCCACCAGCCATCAGTACTACACACCACTGTGCCAGGTATGGTGGCTCATGCCTGTAATCCCAGCACTTGGGAGGCAGAGGCAGAGTATTGCTGAGTTCAAGGCTTGCCTGTGCTACACAGTGAACTCAGGACCAGCCTGAATCTCAAAGGGAGAGACCCCATCTCAAAAAAAAAAAAAAAGTTACAACAAGACAGAAAGCATGCTTACTAAGAAAGATAGACATCTGTATTTTAGTGATTTATTCATATCTGTTGAAATGTATTGGACTTTCTCTTTGTATATTACTCATGTGGTGTGGATATAAAGCTGATTCTTGTGTTTTTGGTTGATGTCTTCTATAGTGTTTGGATTGCAAATTTTGTTAAAGTTAGAGCCTTTTTGGAAGTTCCCAGAAAATGTCTTGAGATTTCACCAAATAAAGTACACATAAGCCTTGTCCAATATAGCAGGGATCCTCATACTGAATTCACACTGAATTTACCAAAGTAGAAGATATAATTAAAACAGTAAACCCTTCCCCTATAGAGGGGGCTTTACAAACACTGGCAATGCAATGACTTACATCAGAGAGAAGATACTGGTGCCTGTGAGAAGCAGTATACCAAAGGTTGTGATACGGGAAGTCACCAGATGCTTTCAGAGATCCCGCCGTAACAGCAAGGAAAGGTTGAAATCTTTGCAATTGGTGGAAAGGATTGTCAGAGTTGGAAGCTATTGTGTCTCCTTCCATCAAGACCCATGTCTTGCTTTCATGCCTTTCAGAAAAAAAAGTTTTCATGCTTTTCGGAGGATATCTTTTGAACTTACACAGCCTGTCTTAGAACTGACCAAGAATCGCTTCTCGGCCTTTTGGCTAAGATCAAGTGTAGAACTGACCAAGAAATGACAGCTATCCAGAACGAAAATGCCACTACAGTTTGTTAAGTAAAATTATCTTCATGACAAAGCCTGTTGATTCTGGCATTGTGGAGTAATATACTCCCTCAGTTATTTTCGTGTATAAAAATAGTAACTTTTTTGAAAACCGTTGAACTTAGTTTATTTGATTCTGAGGTGTGACTCTCTGCTGGGTGTGGACCATTTCTTTGTTGGTGAAAGAGCACTGACAGTTTTGTTTCTGGATCCACATGTACCTTTATCTCATCTGTTTGTCACAGTTCATAAGTACTTACCGAGTGTCTGTCCTGTGCAGGAGGCGGAGCTCTGCCCTTTGACCCAAAGGGGCTAGAACATAGTGCTGGGCTTTCGAAGCTTTTTATGCCTTCTCTTTCCTGGATCACTTTTGGGCTGTCCTCCAAACATCTGGATTCCAGTCTCGAATGAACATACAGAGACTTAGTGAAGAATTAAAAACAAATAAACAAAAACATTATAATCAAAACAATAGTGCTCAAGAGTTTACTTCCAATAATCTCTGCAATTTGTTTTTACAAGTGGACTTAAATAAAAGATTTAATTGCCAGTGTAAAGGATTGATAACCAGAAAAGTCTGGTTTTGTGACCTTGATATAAGACTTAGCCCCCTGAGCTGCAATTTCTCCGTCTAGAGGGAGGAGAGCATCATACTCCCAGGAATTATTATGGAAACCAAGGAGGATAATGTGAGTGAAATTGTTAGGGAACTATAAAACAGTACATGTATATAAAGTTCACCAAGAAGAAATAAGTTATTAACTCTAGGACTGGTACTCAAGAATAACTTCTGTAAATATTTCAGAGATACTGATTGGTTGCATGAAATTTTGCCAATCAGAGGCTGAAACGGAAATTGCTTTAACTACTTAGGTATACCCCAAATAATAAAAGCATGTAATCTTTGCAGCAGCATTCAGAAGCTGTCTTTCCTCAAGTGTATGTCAAAGATCTAATAGCTGAATGTGCCTGGGGTTGTACAGCAAACACATTCCATTGGACTGTGACTTTCTAGGCTAGATAAGTGGCTAATTGTATATATTTTATAGTTCTGCATAAGTAGAATAGGAAACTTATAAATCTGTACATACATGAACACGTACATTTGATTAGAAAGTACCTCTAAGAGAGTTATGAAGGAAGTACAATGAACTTTAAAAAACTACAGTTTCTTATCTCTAAGAAGCAGAGAAGCTAGATGATTTTCAAATGTGCTTAAAAAATAGTTAAATTTGGCTGGGCGTGGTGGCTCATGCCTGTAATCTCAGCACTCGGGAGGCAGAGACAGGAGGATTGCTGAGTTCGAGGCTTGCCTGGGCTACA
Source organism: Thryonomys swinderianus (assembly GCA_004025085.1). Taxonomy (NCBI): domain Eukaryota; kingdom Metazoa; phylum Chordata; class Mammalia; order Rodentia; family Thryonomyidae; genus Thryonomys; species Thryonomys swinderianus. The sequence goes on along the minus strand of PVIC010038242.1, from coordinate 11,897 downwards.
TAGTGAGCTCAGTGCCAGCCTGAACTACAAAACGAGACCCTGTCTCAAAAAAAAAAAAAGTTAAATTTGTAACTAAACTGTAATAGTCAAAAACAGATCTTTCCCATTACACTGAGCTCTTTGGTACAGAGGATTATAAAAAGTGGTGCTAGCTTTATTTTATTAACATGTTTATTCCATTGCATTACCTGTGGTAAACTGGACAGATTTGTGAAATCACAGTTGTGACTAAGTAAAAAGAATGGAAAGCTTTGCCACCCTTCTTCATCCATTTCCTTTTATTGTACCAACTCAGCCCAAACCACACCCTGTTCGGAGAAGTGAGATTGTGAAAGTAACCACAGGGAGTGGAAAGCTCACAAACAGGGCCAAACAACAGCTTTGGGGCCTGTTGCCTTTCTAATCTTTTTCCTCCTGGCAGAAGTGGCCATAAGAGCAGACCTTGGAGGAAAGTTTCTTCTATTCAGATGCTCTGAGTCAACCTGCAAGAGCTTCCTGTAGGTCAGAAATTTTAGATAGCTAGATTTTTCCCATGTGCCTGCGGCTTTCAATTCAAACAACAAACACATTTCTTTTTTATTTATTAGTACATGTTTGCAATACAGAAGAACTACTTTCACTGCTAGTGTTTAGAACATGCCCATGACACATCTTACTTCTCTTTTACCCACCCTTCCACCTCCCCCTTCTTTTCATCTTTTGGACCTTTCCCATTTGGAAAAGATCTATCTCCCTCCTTCCTTTTATCTCTCTTTTATTTTTTATTTGTTCTTGAGACAGAGTCTTGCTTTGTAATTTAGGCTGGCCCTGAACTCACTATGTAGCCCTGACTAACCTCGTACTCACAGCAATCCTCTGTCTTTGCCTCCCGAGTGCCGGAATTACAAGCATGAGCCAACACGCCTGGCTCTCTCTCTTTTATTTTAATGTTTGTTTATAATTTTGATATTTTATATGAGAGAAACTATCCAATACTTAAGCTTGTTTGTCTGACTTATGTCACAACATTTTCAAGGTGTACGGTTATAAGAGTTAGCTATTATGTATTTTGCTGCTATAAACGTGGGTGTGCATGTATCACTGCACTATGATGTCTTTGTTTCAGGAAGATGCCTGAAAATTTGTGCTTTTAGTTTTTGAGGAATTCCTATACTGATTTCCCTAATGGTTGCATCAATTTACATTTTCAACAATGATATAGTAGGATTTCTTTTTCATTGCAGCCTCCCTAGCCTTTGTTATTCTTTTGTTTCTTGATGATAGCAGTTCTTTTTGTAGTGAGATGATATCTGAATATTAATATGCATTTCTCTAAGGGCCAGTGATGTTGAATATATTTTTATGTGTTTATGGGCTATTTGTATTTGTTCTTATTAGTGTCTGTTCAGTTTCTTTGCCCATTTTTAAAATTAAGCCTTTTATTTTGGCACGTCTAATATTTTGAGTTCTTTATATATTCTAGATATTAGTTCTGCTTGAAGTGTAGCTTGAACATATTTTTTTCCCATTTGTATATACTCTCTTCACTGTCGATTGCTTCCTTTTCTGTCCAAAAGCTTTAATTTGATATAATCCTGTTCTTTGAATCTTGGAGTCTGAAGCATTACCATTGTGCCATAAGACATTTCTCCATTCACTGAATCTTTATGTTATTTTTTTATGTAACTGGAGTTTTGTTCAGAAAGTCCTTGCCTGTGTCTTGAAGAGTTTTACCTCTTTATCTTCCAGCAGGTTGTTTCCCTTTTAAATACTTAAATCTTTGATACATTTAGATTTCACTTTAGTATGTGGTGAGAGATATGGGCCTACCTTCAATTCTCTGCATGTGGATAGCCAGCTTGCTTAGCTTCATTTGTTAAATAGGCCATCTTCCTCCTGCATAAGCATTTGGCACATTTGTGAAAGATAAGATGGGCAAATGTGTCTGTGGTTCTTTCTGCATCTTATATTCTGTTCTAGTGACCTACTTAACTGTTTTCTGTGCCAGGACCAACCTGGGTTTTTTTTTTTTGAGACAGGGTCTCGCTTTGTAGTTCAGGCTGGCTCTGAGCTCACTATGTAGTCCAGGCAAGCCTGGAACTCAGCAATCCTCCTGTCTCTGCCTCCTGAGTGCTGGGATTACAGGCGTGAGCCACCACGCCCGGCGGTTTTGTTTTGTTTTTAATTACTGTATCTTTGTAATACAATTTGAAATGTGGGATTATTATGCCTCATGCTTTGCTCTTATTACCCAAGATTGCTTTTGGTCTTTTGGATCTCTTCTGGTACCATATGAATTTTAGGATTATCTCTAGCTCTGTGATGAATGTTGTAGGTATTTTGATTGCAGTTACATTAAATTGATACAGCAGAGACTTCCAGGAAGATGGCAGCATGGTGAACAGTGGAGAAACAGACTCTCTGGCGTTTTGTGTCTAGACAATGGGATAGAGTAATGTGAAGAGAAGAAGGAGGGAAGAACACTGCAGGGACCTAGCAAGGATCTGAAGTGAGAGCTGAAGCCTACAGAGAGTGAAGAGACAGACCTATCTGGCAGAAGAAGGAGGTGGCAAATGGGGCTTTCTCCCTGAATTATGACTCAATTTGTGGGTGGGGTGGTTTAAACCTGTAGATATACAGGGCAATAGTAACATTCCTATATACAAATACCAAACTCACTGAGAGATAAATTAAAGAAATAACATCTTCCACAATAGCATTTTCATAAGTGAAATAGCTAGGAATCAGTCTAACAAAGGAAGAAGACTGTTACATTGAAACAGTATTCTAAAAAAGGAGATTGGAGGGGATATCAGAAAATGGAAAGATATCCATTGTTCTTGGGTAGGGAGAACTAATATAGTGAAAATGGTCATACTTCCAAAATTATTATACAAATGTTATGCAACCCCAGTGAAAATCCTAATAGCATGTTTCACAGAATTAGTGAAAACAATCATAAAGTTCACTTGGAACCAGAAGAGACCCAGAATAGCAATAGCAATTCTGGGCAACAAAGGCAAGGGTTATCATAATCCCTCATTTAACATTGTACTACAAAGACACTGTAATAAAAATAGCCTGAAACTGGCAGAAAAACAGGCCCAGGGATCAGTGGAACAGACTAGAAGATACAGAAACAACTCCAAAAGTCTGAGTGCACAGGAACTACCACAGACAATCAACAACAGCAATTGAATTTTATTAAAAAGCTTTTGCCAAACAAAAGAACCACCAGTGGAAAGGAGAGACGACCCACAATGTGGGAAAAAAAATTTTCCAGCTGTTCCTCAGACAAAGAGTTAATATCTAGAGTATATAAAGACTCAATCAGGGCTGGGGATTTAGCTCAAGTGGTACCAGGGAAAAAAAAAGACTCAATAATCAGACACCCAAAATTTAAAGTCCAAAAATGGACTGAAATGAATACACACTTCTCAGAAGAATTACAAATGGCAAATAACTATATTTAAAAATGTTCAACATCAAGTGTCACTTAAGAGATGCACATTATAACAATGCTAAGTTCCATCTCACTCCAGAAACAATGGCTATTCCCAAGAAATCAACCAATAACAAATGTTGTTGAGGCTGTGGGGAAAAAGGAAGTCTTCTCCATTCTTGGTGGGAACGTAGGCTCGTGCAACTACTATAGATATCAGTGTGGAGATTCCTCAAATTGGAAGAATTCTTAAAACTAGAGGTTGAATTTGACCCAGATATTCTCCTTCTTGGTATCTACCTGAATTAAAAATATCATATGCAGTCATATATGCATACTCATGTTTATAGTAACATAGTTTGTAATAGAAAAGTCTTGGAAACTGCCTAAATGCCCATCCAGTCTTGAGTAAATAAAGACTTTTTTAATACAATGGAGTACTATTTTGCCATAAAAATGATAAGCACGAAACATTTCTAGCTAAATAGATGCACTTTGAGAGCATATTCTCAAGTGAAATAAATTGAATACACATGTTTAAATATCATGTTGTTTCTTTGGTGTGGGAAACTGAAAGTATAAATAAGGACCAAAAATGCATGACAGATGTTGGGAAATGGGAAGAAAATGTTTGAATCAGAAGGGAGACAAGGGAGAAAAAGGGGCAAAATAATGAAGGTAGAAAAAAATAATAGAAGGTAAAAATGGAAACAAAACTGTTAGAAATAAGGGGGAAAAAAGAGGTTGAAGGTAGGGGAGAGAAATGGGAAAAAAGAACAAAGCATATCATATACAAATTCCCTCTGTTTTCCAATCAGACAAAGACCCAGTTTAAAGCAAAAAACAACACCAACAACAAACAAAACTATAGCCCATCTCCTCAATGACCAGAGGTGCACGAACGTTCAATAAAATATTAGCAAACAGAATAAAACAAATCATCAGAGGATCATACATCATGACTAGAAGTTTCTATTTTAAAAACTTTAACAAATATTTAGTACAGTCTACAGTCTACAACTATCCCTAAGTTGAATCTGTTTCCTGCTAGGTTTGTTTTGTTAGAAATGCTGGTGATGATCAGAAAATCCCATTCTGCCAGATACTGGTTAGCACTGGCACTGTGGGAAGTCATGGTATTATATTGTAGACAAGAGAATCACAAAGGCACTGTATTACTAGTTGAGATCCAAACTTCAAAGAAATCTGTGCACCCATTATTAGGTTTGATTGATACTATTTTCTCCTTTGTTGTTGTTAAAGTTGATAAGCTGAATGTAATGACTAGAACTGCTGTACATGTAAGCAATTTCAAGTCTTGATAGAAAATTTAAACAACTTCCATTATATAGAGGGAGGAAAACCTGTATAAACCTCTGCATGATTAATATTCATTTTTATTTGGAGAAGTACCACAAATGAGTGAAAATTTTTGAGTGTTGGTTTTGGTGATGGGAAAGATGACTTTTCAACATGGTCTTTGCTTTGGTTGCTTTGTGTTGCTTTGCACAAGAACGGCTTCCTATTGACTGACCAGACCCCTTGTCTGTATTTGGCAAGTAAGGCTTTTAGGACAAAACAGGAACTCTGATGTTAAGTGACACATGCCTTCATAACAGGCTGCATAGCCCTCTGTGCTTGCCTAGATTTACTGCTATCATCATTTGAAAAAAATCATATAACCTGGGCAAAACAACACTCCTATTGCCAGGGAATGTTAGCACCATGGCTGAACAGTCATTCATAGTCCCTTCTTCGTGAGTTAAAAAAATATGAATCAACTAGGAGAAATAATAATTACAGAAGATACTTTTCTTGCAGTACAGACTCTAAAGTTGGATAATCTTCTAAATGGCTTATAAGAATTAAGCATTACTGGGCCGGAGGATTAGCTCAGTGGTTCTGGCGCCTGCCTCGCAAGCGCAAGATCCTGAGTTCGATCCCCGGTAACCACATACAATGCTGGGCGAGGAGACTCACGCACACCAGCCATCAATACCACATACCACAGTGCAGGGCGTGGTGACTCACGCCTGTAATCCCAGCACCTGGGAGGCAGAGACAGGAGGATTGCTGAGTTCCAGGCTTGCCTGAACTACAAAGTGAGATCCTGTCTCAAAAAAAAAAAAAAAAAAAGAATTATGCACTACTTAAAGTAATTGAGCTAACTCGTCAATAGTGAGCTTTGTCCTTTGGAACGGTTGCAAATCAAATGTATTTCCACACAAACATTATCCAGAAGCAGGTCTTCTGAATTCCACTTGGAAATTCAGATGATTTTTGAGCTGAGCTCTAATGGAAAATACAAGGTGATCTGGAGGAGAGTTTTCATTACATTTTAAATTTAACTTCCACTGTTGAAGGTGGTATATGAAATTGAGTGAGAGATGGCTGGACCACTGGATATGATGAAGTGTGGTTTTCATTTCATGATGATTTCTGTTATCATCCCTGGTGAGTTTGTGTTATTATATTTGAAATTTACTAGCATTTTGTTTGAGCTTTGCAGGTCTTGGGAGCACTAAAACAGTTATTTGAAATGCATGAGGAGATATGTCTAGTGATCTGAGATCTCTTTTTTTTTAGTACGTGTGCTTAGTACATAATGTTTACATTTCTTGTGGGGAGTTAGGAAATGTACATAACACTTCCTAATTCCTGTTTTCAGGCCCTTCTGCTCCACTCTTTTGCACTCTATCTCATAGTCCTTTTGTTTTAAGCTCAGAAATGTCTTTTTCAATATATTTTTACTTTAACCACAATTCTCTTCCTACTATTTTTGTCACATTGAAATAATTGGCTGGTTTGTGGTATGAGCATCTGTTGTCATGGAAACAAACATTACCGCAAATTTAGTTGTATAGCAAGGAAGGAGAAAATCGCTACCAGGCACAACCTTCAGGAAAAGTAGAAACTGAAATTACTATTTGTAAATTATCCCAGTGCTAAATTGGAAGATAATCCCCACTTTCTTTGTCTTGTACTTTCTTAGAATTCATTAAGCAGTATTTAGGTTACTTAAATTCAAGTCACTTTCAAGTAAGGTCATTTCACAGCAGCCATTCCTAACTGCAAATCCTAAAATTTAGGGGAAAAGGAGAAGGATATGTGGAAAAATGATGTACGTCAGGCAAAATAAAAATGTAGTACACTTTTAAAACTTAGAGACTAGCTGTGGGAATATCAGTTATCAAAGAAAATAAAAACCAACACACTCAGCACAAAAATTCAATTACTGAACCAAACCAAAGAAATAAGCAACTTGAAGTTGCAATGTTATAGTCTTTCTAGTATAGTACATATAAAAGTGTGAGGTCATTTAAGTAGTAAATAACAGATAAAGAGGATTTTCTAATGAGAACTGGCCTCAAGTAGTTGGGGAAACAAGGCAATATGTTCTTGAAAATATGTATTCCTTCTTCTTTTTCTTTTTCCTAGTTGGGTGGCTAGAAACCAGGGCCGCACAAATGCTAGGCAAGCTCTGTACACTGAGCTACATTTCCAGCAGAACAAAGTATTCTTGGTTTCAGTGAAATATGTAGTAAATTTCCTTCCAGAGATGAGATATCCTGTCAATAGAGTTATTCATAGTAGAATTAGAATTTTTCCAGTTTGGCTTGAACTCTGGTGGGATATTCAGCTTTTGTTTTGTTTATTCTTATCTCTAAGTGTAACCATATATAATAGATTTTTTGTCTGTTATTTCTTTTTCATTCATCTTCATTTTTTGTGCTGACATTTGTTTAAGTAAACAGCATAAGCCTGGCATGAAGCTCGCTGTGCCTGGTTGGCAAGTGCAAGGTCTTGAGTTCGATCCCTGGTACTGGAAGAAAAGAAAAAAGTAAATAGCTGAAAATATTCATTTTTATTCTCTGAGTCAGGTAAAATAGTGCCTTCAAAATTCTTTATATATCCTTTGAATAACATACAACAAAAATCTTACATATAATTTGCATAAATATACCAAAATTATTAGTGCCGTGTATGCTGAGGAAGCAGTTTCATAGTTAGGTCATCCTATGGCCTCAGAAAAGGTAGCCAATATAAAGTGATCTGTACATTTAGCTTACATTGGAAATATGGAAAATGAGGGCTGTATTGGAAGGCATTTGTGCCTCTGATTAATTTGTGGTTTCCATAGTTTTCCATATGAGTTACATTTTTTAAAATAAAATAGCCAAAATTTTCTTTTGGTTTCTTCTTTCCTTCTTCTCCTTCTTCATCTTCTTCCTCTTCCTGTTCTTCTTCCTCCTCCTTCCTCTTCTCCTCTTCTCCTTCTCCTTCCTCTTCCTCCTCCTCTTCTTCCCCTTCTTCTTCCTCCTCCTCTTCTTCTCTCGTCCTTCTCCTCCTCCTCCTTCTCTGTCCTCTTCCTCTCCTTCCCCTTCCTCTCCTTCTCCTTCTCTCTCTCCTCTTTCTTCTCCTTCTTCTTCCTCTTTTTTTTTTTTTTTTTTTGACACAGGGTATTGCTTTATAGTTCAGGCTGGCCCTGAGCTCACTATGGAGCCCAGGCAAACCTCGAACTCAGCAATCCTCCTGTCTCTGCCTTCTGAGTTCTGGGATTACAGGCGTGAGCCACCACACCCGGCACTGTGATATGTGGTATTGATTGCTGGTGGGTGTGAGTCACCATGGCCAGCATTGTATGTGGTTACTGGGATTGAACTCAGGATTTTGCCCTTGTGAGGCAGGCAGGCACTGAACCACTGAGCCTTCCCCTTCTTTTTTTTGTAGTACCAGGGATCAAACTGTAGACCTTAAACTTGTGATGCAGGTGCAGTGCCACTGAGCTAAATTCCCCCCACCCAATTTCATAGTAAACATGTTTGATTAGCAAGAACATGTGGTATGTTTTATTTTGGTGACTAACTGCTTTTAAATTTTCCAGAATTGGTGGTTCCTAGTTTCACTGGCATTAAGCAATGTCAAAAATTTTCACTTCTACTTTTTTAAAAACTGCATAAAAAAATAAAAGTTTCTCCAAAAATATTTGATGGAATTAAGGTTTACAAGTCATATAAGATTATTGCAGTTATGCAAATCATATCTAAAAACTTAGCTGTTTTTGAGAGGAAAAGATTGTGGTAAGGAAAAATGGTATTTATGACCAGTGGATTGTCATAAGGTAGATGGAGATTGTCATAAGGTAGACAGAAACATTTTGGAAGTTAGCCGCATTGCTTTCTTTTGAAAAATTGGAACATATATATCCTTTCAAATTTAGATGTTACCATTTCCCTGGAGGACTTTGCACTGTGGAAATATCCTGAAAGGATTATTGATAAGAATCAAATATAATTTTGAAGTTTTATTTCCTCAATCTGTTCTGCTATAGAACAGAATGTAACTCTCAGAAAGAAGAAATGGGCAAATTCAGACAAGTCCAGTTTATTAGTCACTTTTCTGTCACTCGGGACATGAGACTCAACACTCACAAATTAGAGGAGAGGTTTTGTCTGGCTCACCATTTCAGATGATTCAGTCCATGGTACTGAGCATCATTTTGGAAGTGCATGGTGGAGCAAAGATGTTCACTGCTTGGAAGGAGAGCAGGGGACATTACCAGAGAGGAAGGGCCAGGGCCCCTCTACACTACCCAAGGTCATAGCTTCTTGGCCTACTGAGACACAGCCATAAATATGCTTTACTAATAATCCCCTAGACAGTGTGCAATTCAATCAGGTTGGCACAGTGAAACTTAAACCACCTCATGTAGATTGAGTATACCAAGTTGTCTACTCAGGTAAATGAATATTTAAATATGTAGCAGATGTTTAAAGAAATGATTCCCCTTTAATTTTTTCTGTTCTAAAACTCTATTTGCCTCAAGACTGAGTCTCTAAAGACATCCCTGAAATATCAATTGGAACTTATTGGATGTCTGTCCCAGGGATGGTTTGTGGCTACTGGATTTCTTTGGGAGGTCACTTTATGGTGATACTGACGCTGGAGAAAAATCTTCCCAGATAACATATTCATTCTGTAAGAAAAAATCCTCAGCTGGAGATCCAATCTCAAATTTAAGCACTGGAGACCCAATCCCAAATTTAAGTGCAGATCTCCAGGGACGCTTAGACTAGGCCGCTTCCCACAATTAGCAGAAATTATCAATAAACTTTCAAGTCTTAGAAGATAAGCATCTAAGAACTTTTCGGTAGTTTTTAGAGTAACTGATTGATTTAAATGTTGGTGAACAGAAAAGCTCTCCCTCCCACCCCCCATCCCAGGAATCAAACTCAGGACCTTGCACTTGCCAGGCAGTCAGCACCACTGCGCTACATCCGCAAACCCATAAAAGCCTTTTTTGAACTAGAAGCTGACTTGGAAGAGATGAAATGTTAAAACCTCAGGGTTGCTGGGCGTGGTGGCTCACGTCTGTAATCCCAGCACTCAGGAGGCAGAGACGGCAGGATTGCTAAATTCGAGGCTTGCCTGGGCTACGTAGTGAGCTCAGGGCCAGCCTGAACAATAAGCGAGACCCTGTCTCAAACAAACAAACAAACAAACAAACAAACAAACAAAACAAAACAAAAAACCTCAGGGTTCAGCTGCCCCCAAAATACAGTATCTTCATAAATCTGAAAGGCCTTTCTGCAGGACTTCACCTCACACCCCGAGGGAAATGTAAAACATGGAAACAGACAAAATAGAGGAGGGTTCATGTCTTCTCTTATTTTCTTAGACATTTGAGGAGTTTTCAGATGCTCTAACGACTCAACATTTCATTTCAGTATTTTCCTTTCTGTGGTGCTGGAGGGAACCAGGCCCTCCTGAGCGCCGGGCAAGGGCTCTGCCGTCATTATGTTCCGGCCCCGCAGTGCTGTCCTGAGGGCCCATCGCTCGTTCAGTGCTAGGACGTCTACTTTTCCTTCCCAGACCCCGAAACTGGCAGAAACTCTGCCGGGTAGAGCGGCAAGGCTGCAAGGGGCTGTGCGATCCGGGCTCCAGGCGCTCAGACGCCGGCTTCCCTTGGGTCCCCGAGGGTAGACACAGCTACAGTGTGGTGGAGATTTTCTCCCCTTCTAGCGCTGTCCATTCTAAGTTCCTCTGAGTGCTAATCAAGGTGAATATTTTAACCAAGCAAAAATGCTATCCCTTTGTTAGCTAATGGTCCATACAGAGGATATACTTTACCATTTCAGGGCAGGCACCACCTATAAAGTAAATGTTTTGGGGAAGTTCACCTCTGATTAGAGGAGAAATGACCACCCTTTCTGACACAACTGTAATGCTAATTCTTTCCTCTGGTAAGAAATTGACCTACCTCTCCCTGGAAAAACTTATCGTTATGAAATTATTTCAAATGTGAACCTTTAGGTCATTATACACTGAGAAGTAGCTATACATTAACATTTAAGTAATTTGCTCATTCTGATGTTCAAAAAAAATCCCTCAAGATACTCAGTCAGCTCTACCTTGGATAATTTGTTTAAGCTTTTCGGTATTGCATTAGTTAATGGTGTACATTATTGACAGGGAAGAGGTGGAAAGAACTTGCTTCTACGTTTTTAGACATGTGCGATGTAGTAGACCTGAGTAGTGTGGGAGCTGGCTGAGGAGGCGGATGGCTCACGGTCGGGACCACGGTCTGGGCGCATCCAGTGCTCAGTAACATGCGAGCAGGGTCCCAGCAGGGCAATGGGCACCGATTCGTTTTTTATCAGTTTTTCATGTCAGATGTTGACAGTGCAAAGAATTGGAAAATTCATAGCTGGGAACTCAAGCTCATAGGAGAAAGATCATGTCAAACTTTGGCTGTGGATAAAGTAGATCAAAATGTCTAGTACTGTTTTGTGTTGATGTTTGATGGTTTCTCTAATGGTGATATTAACTGACTTGTGTTTTTGTTTTGTAGTTTGATTACTGAGGATATTGGGATTGTTTTTCTCTCCCCTGGGCTCCCTCACTTTGTATCATGTTTGTGCTATTGTCTCCACAGCTGTTTATTTGTTCACATACTTTCCTAATTGTCTTCCTGTTTTCTTGACTCTTTACATATGCAAACTTTACTGTCTGAATTTATCTGATTTTTGAACATAGTAGATGATAAAGTTCAATAATGACTAAATAACGGTGGCTTAGGTTTTAAAAATGTACTTTATAAAGTTTTAATTTTTAGTCATGTATCTAATTCTTCATAATATATGTAATAGTCACCTGGGAGCTTAATTATTTTAAGTTATTTTTGGCTCACTAAAACTATTCCTAGCCTGGAATGACTTATAAATACCATAGAAGACTGCAACAGCTTATGTTTAGATTGCATTAAAATTATGAATATTTATGATGAGATAGTTGTACATTCTCATTCTCTGAGCTTTTGTGTGAGAGCCTTTCACGTTGGCAGTGATGGTATAACTCTGGCTCCCAGGTTCTGGCTGTAGCTGGGAAGTACTGTCAACAGTGAAAGGAAGATTTGCTACTGAAATAGTTTTTGGAGATCTGAGTCTTATGACCATTATTTGAGGTTGATACATCA
>PVIC010038241.1:0-17694 GCA_004025085.1 Thryonomys swinderianus | reverse complement strand
TCAGCAATCCTCCTGTCTCTGCCTCCCGAGTGCTGGGATGACAGGCGTGAGCCACCACGTCCGGCATTGTGGTATGTGGTGTTGATGGTTGGTGGGTGTGTCTCCACACCCAGCATTATATGTGGTTACCGGGGATCGAACTCAGGACCTTGTGCTTGCGAGGCAGGCGCCGGAACCACTGAGCTAACCCTCCAGCCCTCCCCTTCTATTTTTACCCAGTCCACTTTTAAGGTCTCCAAGGGATTAAAGCAGATAACTCTGTAGATTTTATCAAGAAAAACTCTGCTTAGAGTAACAGAGATAAAAAGGAATATCATCATAAAGCATCCATAACCATGTTTAGCAAGGTGCCGACTTGTGCTGTGAACAAGGGTTTCTTCTCATTTCCAACAAATAAACATCCTAAATGATCATGGAGAGTATGGGCACAGACTCTCACTGGCAAAGTTTCGGATACTTTAAAATGTACCTATTTTGTGGCACTGGGTGAACCCCAGGCCGCACGTGAGCGCGGCAGGTCCGTACCGCTGGGCCATATCCCTGGCTTTGTCAAACCTTCTTTGACAGACTGCTCTGCTGAGCTCTCCGCTTCCCTCTCACTTCCTTCTCTTCCGTTTTGCTCTGAATAGCAAAAAGAAAGCAGCCGTCCGACCCAACCCCCAGCCCCACAAAGGAACAGCACGACAGGGGCCAGGGGAAGGAAGAGGGCGACTTGTCCACAAACGCCCACGGAAGACTGACGCCAGGACAATTCCCACACCCTGTGAAGGCTAAGGCCGTCACGCGTCCCTCTGGAGAGGAAAGGAAAATATTAGTAAGTGACTGTGCGGATGAATGGAAATACAGCCCCGCAGACGGTACTCTCCAAGGCTTTCTAAAAGCATCAGAAGCGACCTAGACCTGGAACCTGGAATCCGAGCGGGGCGGCAGCTCCACACAGGAAGCGCTAACTCACCATCACGGGACCAGGCGATCAAGGGACCAGTGGGGTCGAGGCCTACACCGCTCACAAGAGCCCTGTGCGTTCGCGGGCCTGGCACCGCGGCCTGCTCCTCCACAGATCCTGGCTGAGAAAGTGCGCGCGTGCACGCACACGCACACACACACACACACACACATACACACGCACACACGGGACAATCGCCCCTGACACGGCAACCAGACGACCATCAACCACAAACCCAGCCCCATGCAGTGCCAACACAGGCGTGGATTTCCAAACTTTCTTTTCATCTTACTCTCCTGCCAGTTCTTTTTCATTCTCTTGAGAATGGCTAGAATGCAAAGCAGAGCCGGGAATTTAGCTCTCAGTGGTTCCGGTGCCTTCCTTGCAAGCGCGGTGTTACAAGTTCAATCTGGCGTGTGTGTGTGTGTGTGTGTGTATATATATATATATATATATATATATATATATATATATATATATTAGAATGAAAGGCATTCCAGTCAACAAGCTAAAGAAAGGATCAAATTCTTGCAAAAGCACTGCCTTTACAGGGCAGCGATGACTGCAGTTACACCAGCCCGCGGGTATCACAGTGACTGAGGCCCGTGGGCACCGCTGCCGTCGCAGGCTGACCCTCCAGCCCAGTCATGCTCCCCACAACTGAGCTGCTGCATTAGGGATCCAAAGTGTCTTGCTCCCACTGAGGTCCAGCCAGACAAGCCCAGAGGCCAAGGCGCTGACCTGACCTTCTTAAACTTAGATCCAACGCTTTGAGACTTCAGGCCAGCTTGGTCTGGGAGCAAATCACGGTGGCTGCACCCTGGGGCGAACACATGGCCACTCCTGCTCCAAGGCTGCCTAGGCCGGGACCCCGAGGCCCCCAACACACACTCAGGGGCCACTCAAGGAGTGTCCAGGGCCTTCCTAGGGCTGCAAGCAAGCACCTGGATGCTACTGAAAACGTCCTGCCACTTGAAAACCTAATCTTAGGTCATTTAAAGTGTTTCACAGCCAGACACAGTGGTACAAGCTTGCAGTTCCAACACTCAAGAGGCTGAGGCAGGAGGACTGTTTATGCCCAAGGACTAGGCTGGGCAACATAAAGACAGTAATCAATCATGTCAGATTTAGTGGAAAATTGGTAATTTTTTCAAAATATGCACTAAACTGAGGCTGATGGTCCCTGCTGATAGGCAGATCCCTTTATTACCTGACAGCTGTACAGATTAACTCTAGTGAGAGCTTGACTCCGGCAGCTTTTATGTCACTGTGAAAAGTGTATTTTCACAGGACCCAAATACACAGCAGACTCCATTGCTCGGGTCCCTGGGAACACCAAGCATGCACTCTGCCACTGGGCCGCATGCAGCCCCGACCCCAAATCTGAATGTGAAGAAATGCAGCCAAAACAAATCTACACTGAATATATCTGGAAAAGATATTTAATTGTAAAATAGAAAAGTAGGCCAGAGTACAGTTTTAAGGGTAACTGCTTCTTTATACAGTACAGGTAAACTGGGGGTGGGGTGGGGTGGAGGAGGGGTTAAACATTTTCATAAAGCAATAAAACATTAAAAAATAAAGCAAGAAAAAAAAGGGTTTGATGTTTTACAAAAAAGAATGAACAGTCTACCAGAGTTTAATAAATCGTGGAATTTAACAATATTGTGATGAGAGCAAGTCGCAGAAAGACGCTGAGCTTCCACGGGGCAGAGGGAAGAGGTCTAGGAGACGCACTGCAGCGTCACCGCAGTACAAAAGTTCTTGTTCTACGTACAAAAGCAATTTCTTCCATAAGAATAATTTCCTGGGGAGGGGAAGCTAAGTCCATGACATATTGCAGAAACCCATATGCACTGAGTTTTCCAAAAACATCATCTTAAAATCTGGTGCCTTAAAGTGCTTTCATGTGGAAATCATGATGGAAGGCACAGAATACAGTTTCACGTCCCCACAATGAAATTCTCAAAAAAGCATAGATTTTGCAGACTGTAAATTCAAGTTCTCTTGTAAGCTGCTCCTTCCGAGAACACTGTCGTTCCAATAAAACCAGCGGCCAGCTTACTTAGTTTCAATGACCTACAGAATAAAAGTTTTTCTGCTAACTTTCATCATCTTTGTGGGAAAAATATCTATGCAAGTGATGCATTTTGAAATTATAAAACATGCAGACTATGTACAAACAGAAGGTTTAAAAAATATTTGCTTCATATACATGTAAATCTACTTGGGTATAGCTGAAATCGAACAAATATAAAAGTTCTGCTTTCTAAAAAATGTTTTCAGAGAATCTGAGACAACTTAAAGCTGTACAAAGATTTCCTGGGAGAAATCTTCTCTCCGTATAGAAGTTTATACCTACAGGAGTAATTCCAGCATCAGTCCACCATAATTATCACACAACGTTTGGTCTAACCAACAACGATCACCCTTAAAACTGTTCTGTTTGAGAAGCTAATGTTTATACTAAAATCAAAAAGAATACACAAGAACAGTGGCTTATTGTGGTTTTGGATCTCATCAACAATCTTTCTCAACTCATTTGAAACTGTAAAAAAAAAACAAACTATTTACAGAATTCAGTTTTAAATACATCTCACAACTTCTAAAGTTTTTATGTTACAAGAATTTCAAGCTCATAGCTTAAGTCCAATTAACGATCGGGAGTCTCTGCTTCTGCGTTCCCATGGCTGCACCACGAGCACAGTTCGCGACTGCATTCTTTCCGGACCAGGAGGACAACCAGACGACGTGTCTGTTCCGATCACACGGCTTCTTTGTTAGTCTGAAGACGAGTCATGGCCTCTAGTTTCTGTCTATAGGCCTCTGCTTCCTGCTCTTTCTTAAGAAGCTGCTGCCGATATTTCTGTGCTTCTCGATTCGCTTCATCCAGCTGTTTCTGAAGAGCTTCTCTCTCCTAGGTTAAAAAAAAAAAAAAAAAAAAGGTTTAAATTTTTTTCACTAATACATTAACACATACAAGCACACATCCTGCAAAGACTTTGCAGTAGCCGTCAACAGCCACTAACTGGTACTGGCCAGACACTTCGCCTTTCCAATCAACGCACTATCATTAAGCCCGATTTGTTCTCCATGTGAGACACAGATTATTCTCTAGTCTCAAGAAAACTGTTTCCTAACTAGAAATAAGGCTAAGGAATAAACCTCAGTCGGATATGCGTACTTCATGAGCTGGAAGTTCTCAGAGTTGACCACACACCCAAACCTCTCCCTTTGCGTCCTGGTTCCTCAAGTTTTCCTCTGAAGGTGGCTGACGTTGACGGAGTGCCTACTACGTGACTACACGAGGTGATTTCCAGCAGCACAGCTCTTGGGCACTGGGCCACGAGATGGAGAGGACAGTGCTCAGCGCGGACGCAGCAGCCCAGCTTCACGCGGTGAAGAGCCGGGACCCCACTGTTACTACTTTTCAAACTACCCTCTGCTAGAGCAGTGAGCAGACACCTCTCCTCTGACAAGAGGTGGGCTGCTTCTGCCTCCTGAACAACACCATTCAGTGAACCAAAAAAACCTATTCCCTCTTGATGGATCACAGTACAAAATGGTTTACAATGTGTATTATAAATCCAGTAAACTGAGAACTCAAACACAAATCCAGTCCATCAGATATGGTATTATCTCTTCTCCTCGCTCTGCTCCCAATGCATCAGGAGGGCAGAGGCCTGGGCTCGGAGGCCCCTTCTCGCGAGGTCGGGACCAAAGGCAGAAACCCAGTCTCAAGAAAGGCCGGGTTCCTCCCCCTACACCGCCTGGACACTAGCCCGTGCACAACGGCAACAGTCCCTGCCCTGTGCTGGTCCCAGAACCTGCAGGGAGAAGCGCACTGGGAATGCAGCCAGAGCCAGGCGTTATCTTCCCCAGGACGCCAGCCCCAGCCCGGGAGTGACTACAGAAGGAGCCTGCAAATCCTCCGGTTACTCCACGCGAGCAGAACAAAACACGCCCTCCCCCACCACTCGGCCCTGCCCCGCACCAGGGTGTGTGAGCTCAGCTCTGAACAGCCCAGGGGGCTGGGGTGGGGCTCAGCTCTGCTCCCAAGCTCAGGCCCCACCTCCAGCAGGGCACTCTCAGACTCGTACACACGTTTAAAATTCACTGTATTAAGAGCCTCTGGTTTTGAATATCAAAGAAAATGTGCCCCAGTTTGGTAAAAAGTATTAGGATCTGTTATGACTAGGTATTTAGTAAGATTTAAGATAGGCCACGCTCAGTATTGCTGGGCCTAACAAGTGCAAAGTCCTGAGTTTGATCCCCGGTGCCACCAAAAAAAAGTTTAGATTAGCAGGTGATTTGCTATTATTGCAGAAGACAGATGTCACCAAAGTAAATAGTCTAAAAACTAAAAAAGCTTCACCCCAATTTTTAAATTTTTATTTCAAGAAATGGAACACACACACACACGGTCACACCCAGGGCTTTCTGAGTGTCAGGCAGCAGCCCACCTGAGTGCTGATACACCTCCAGTCCCAGGGAGCAGAATAAACTTTTACGCGAGTGAAACAAACATTATCCTCTGCCTATCAGGCCAAATAAAGGACTCATTCACCAATGAACTTTTTTACTAAATCTGTAAAATCTGAACGATGAGGATTATTAGTACTACTCTGAATACACTAACATTACCAGTTTTAACACAGTTTGTTTTTACTTCTCAATTATATAGGTATAAGGGTGAAAATCTTTTTCCATTTCTCTTTTCAAAACAAATAAAAATCTCTGCAAAGTGGGAAATGCCACTTATTTAACTCACAGAAATCCTTTGTTTCTGTCTGTCAAATGTTTACTCAACATACAAGACAGTTCCTAAACGCAAACAGCAATTTCACTGCTTCAAACATTAATAACACAAGAACCTGAGATCTGACATTTATATTGAGATATAAATGCCAATTCTGTGGCATTGATCTTGCGCAATGAAGTCATTAATAAAAAGCGCTGACATTCTAAAATAGACACAGCTTAGCCTACTCAGATGGATACTGAAGTTTTTTCTAGGTGATGGCTGTAGCTCAGTGGCAGAACACAGTTAGCATGTGCAAGGTGCTGGCGTGAATCTCCAGCACAAACACGCACACACACACATGCACAGACGTCTTTTCTGTCAACAGCCCAATTTAAAGACTTTCCAGGACTGGGATGTAGTTTGGTAGCACCATGGCTTTCTTGCAAGCACATGGCTGTGAGTTTGATCCCTGGTACTGCAAAAAAAGAATTTCCAGAAAAAATTCTGATAATAATCAACATCTGGTGTCAAGAAAAATGTACTTCTTCAGCTTATGCCATGCCACCAAGGTAATGCAATGTCCCTGATCAGGCAAGGGAATGACTAGAAAGGAGAAGCTTTTCTCATTGAGTTTGTTTTATTTTAAACCTGATTCTTTCATTCTGCTCTGGTTAATAGCAATGATTGCTAACAATCTTATAATTTTTAATATATAATTTTCCAACACCCAAATTTGTATTTCGCTTTGACTATTATAAGCCCAAAAACTGTTACAGTGACTTATCAACCAGCACACTTCAATGTAAATTTTACTTTTAGGAAGGAAAAATGGAAACTGATCTTTTGTACAAAAGTAGGGGAAAAGGGGTTGAAGGGAGGGAAAGAGGGAAAAAAAGAATCAAGCTATGTCATATACAGATATAAATTCCCTGTGATGAATGTTATCTTATGTGTAACTAAAAAGTACCAATAAAACTAAAAAAAAAATTTGTGTGGTAAATAGTTATCAATGCTGGGCTTACAGGCTCAGTCACTATGAAGGCTTTGTGGTATGTCATTACCAAGGGTTGAACTCAGGACCTCGCACTTGTCAGGCAGATGCCAGAACTGCAGAGCTAAATCCCCAGCCAAAAAAAAAAATTTTTTTTTTGAGACAGGGTCTCGCTTTGTAGTTCAGGCTGGCCCTGAGCTCACTATGCAGCCCAGGTAAACCTGGAACTCAGCAATCCTCCTGCCTCTGCCTCCCGAGTGCTGGGATTACAGGCGTGAGCCACCACGCCCAGCATTCTATGTGGTCACCAGGATCAAACTCAGGACCTTGCGCTTGTGAGGCAGGTGCCAGAACCACTGAGCTCAATCTCCGGCCCAAAATTTTTTTCTTTTTGAAATAAGGTCTTGACACACAGCTGAGGCTGTCTCAGATAATCTTGTCTCAGCCTTCCATGTGTCATCATGCCCGATAAATTTTAATGTAATTCCAATGTAAATTTTAGAATGACAGGAACTAGCATTTACTACATGCCCACCATTATATTAATTTTTCATATGCATTCTCATTTAATCTTTCCAACAATCTTGTACTGTAGAGCTATTTTTCCACTTTTGTTAAGAAAGTCAAACTGAAAAGTTAAGCTGAATTCACATAACCAAAATTATAAAATTCAAACAAATTTGAATGTAGGCCCAATTCCTAACCATTCATTTTGTTTTTGTGTTTTCTGTTTTGAAACAGGATCTTGTTGTGTAGCTCAGACTGGCCTTAAACTTTCCTGCCTGAGCCTGCTGAGGTACTAGGGTTACCAGACTGGGGGTGGGGGGCTCGGCTACGTATGTGAAATGTTCCCTGTGTGTGAAGAACAATTTTCTAACTGCCCTGGGCCAAATATGATACTAACCTGTTTTTATAAATAAAGTTTCTCAAACACAGCCATACCTTCTCATCTCCAACTTGTCTCCTTTTTCACTGCAACAGCAGGGCTGAGCAGCTGCAGTAGACCCTGCGACAGCCCATGAGGAAGAAGACTCATCAGGCAGAGGTAACACTCTAACAGATCGAGAAAGATCCAGCCTTCAGTGGCTCACACCTCTAACCCTAACTACAAAGGACCACACGTTCAAGGCCAGTCCAGGCAAAGTGAGCAAAGCCCTGCCTCAAAATTTAAAAACTGCGAACATCAAAAGGGTTGGAGACATAGCTCAGTAGCACAGCACTCCTGAGCCCAAACCCCAAGAATAGATTTTAGAATACTAAGGATCTCAATCCATCCCTGGTTAAAGGACATAATACTTCATGAACAGAGCTGGGGGACAGCCCAGTGGCACAGCACCTGTCCAGCAAGCATGTGGCCCTGTATTCAATCCAACCCCAGAATTTAAAAAAAAAAAAAAAAAAACTAATCTCAAAAATAAAATTCACTAATAAATATATTCATCCCTAATCTGCATACCAAAGGAAAGATCTTTCCTGGACTCATACTGGAATAGAGACATTGCTATTCTTAATGCATTAATGATATTTTCTCCCTCCCACACATAGGAAGATTAAGTTCTTTCAGAACAGGCTAAAGTTTATTTACAGAAGAAAGTTGGAAACAGCACAAAGAATCTTCAATACAGTAGTGTCAAGAGGTGGTAATGAAAGTTTCTACCCTATCTAATTTAGTGTCTTATTCATATCTTCCTCTAAAAAACTCTACATTGCTTTAAATCAGATATAAATGCCACAAAATTCATGTAAGTTTTATGCATTGATTTTTCCAAAGATTGCTGGAGAAACTTTTCCACTCTTAGCTGGAAGACACTACAAATAGATTTTTATCATCTTCTTTACGGTCACTCCAGAAACTGTGTACACAAACACGAAGAGGAAACCAATGAATGCTGGCTTCAGTATATGAGGTCATTTTTAAATTCCTTTAGATCAGCTCCATCGTAGTACCCGTAATTTTAGAGCACAGAACTTCAGAAGGCTATCCTGAGCGTCACAGGATGTCCATCTACTCACCAAATGCCAGGGCTTTGCCACTAACTAACTACAACAACCAAAAAGTCCCCAAGCCCTGCCAATGTTGCTTGGGGTGAAAACTGCCCCAGCTGAGAATCACCACCACTTCACACAAACTTTCTTAATTAGAATCCAAGTTTGTTTCTTCCAAAAGCAATAGGAAAGCCAGACCCTAAGATAACACTACTGGTAGCCTAAGAAGAAAAATTCAAAGGCCCGACTTCAGGTATAATGCACCGACAAGCACGTGCTGGCAGTAACCCTGAAGTCACCTCTTCCTCCTCCCCCTCCAGCCCTTTCAACAGCTATGTGCACTGTGCTACATGGGTCAAGTTCTCTGCACAACTGCCCCAAGGTCCGGCAACCTTGTTCTAAATATTTCCAATGATGGAAATAAGATTTTCATTACTGCAAAGTTCTATTAAAATCAGAACAAACAGAAAGCCCTGTCTCTATTCCAAGCTAAAATACCATCTCCCTTTGGTGCTAAAGTTTCATCTCCTTGGCTCTAGTTAATTAATACAACTCAATCCCTAATTTCTTGTGATTTCATGTATTTTCCCTGATCTCTGAAAGACAAAAATCAGGCAGAACTAGAAAAAGGCAAAGAAAGACATTCATCCACAGAAACATACAACTTGTTGAATAACCCTGTATTTAATAAAAATTCAAGTAACTTTTAAATGTTTTGTTAATTTTTTCAATGTTTTATTGACAAATTTTTTCACCTTATATGCTTAAAAAAGATCATCTGACAAATCAGAAAACGACCACAAAGTGTATTAAATAATAAGTATGCTGATATTACTCAGTGGAATAGTGAATAAGAACTTCATGATCCTATCACTTTAAATTTTGAAGAAATACAACAACTCACATTGAGTAAAGTTGTAATTTTTACCAGACATTCTAGTTTAGGTATTAATCAGATTCTTTTTAAACTCAATAATGTATTATTTATGATTATAGCCAAAGATACAGCACAGTGATATTTAAATGAGTATAAGAAGGTATATTCTAATTGTCATTAGATAGTTATGTTGCCTTTTAGTGAATTTTCACTTAAAAAGAAAAATCCCCTCCTGTAGTAACAAGAACTTTTAAAAGAACTGCTAAACGCCAGGCTTGGTGGCTCAAGCCTATAATCCCAGCCCTTGGGAGGCAGAAGCAGGAGGACTGCTGAGTTCGAAGCTTGTCTGGGCAACATAGTGAGTTCAGGGCCAGCCTGAACTACAAAGTGAGACTCTATCCAAAAAAAAAAAGAACTGCTAAATATTCAGCAAATGTACTACACATATCAAATATTCTAAATATACTAAGGAATATGCTTTTGAAATTTTCATAAAAACCTTAAAATGGAGGTATTACTTTAGATTCCAAAGTAAAAGAAAATAAACTCATAAAGGTATTACAACTTGACTTAAAGTTGATAGTCTGAAGAGGGTATTCAAAATCCAGCTTAACTGATTATGAGTTCAATTCTGTTTATGTAGCAGTCATCCAAAAACAACTTTGTTCGCAGGTAAGTTATAAACTCAGGAAACATAATCTTATTTATACTCATGTAAGGGGGAAAAAAAAAAAACAACTCCATGGCTTAATTGTGATTTTATTACCTTAAAAAACTGGTTTGAGAGGGGAGGAAGATGATATGCTATTTTTAAAAACACAACCCACTAAACAAACTTTAATCTTATGAGGACCCTGGAAAGCCCAGTTAGGCATTTGAGTTTCACTTTTGAAAGAAAAAAATGTTTTTAGTCAGTATATGGCTGTATTTTCTTTTAGTGACTTATGAGAATGACACACGTAAGATAAACAGAAAGCAAAGGATGGCATGTGAAAACCAGAGACTTTCCAACGTTACTAGGATGGCAGGCTTCATTACAAACAAATTCTTTACTCACTCATTCATTCAATATGTATTTATTGAGGGCTTGCTGTATGTATAAGGTAAAAGTAAACAAAAGGATAATACCATGCACTTTCACTCTGTATCAAAAGAAAAGCACACTGTAATAAATATAAAAGACAAAAATAATAATAAAAAATAAAAAGGATTTATTTTGGATGATTGCCGCAAAACACACCGGGTAAAAAACTCCTTACTTCTATGTCTGCAGATTCCACCCGGTTTTCAATTATTTCAATACATTGTCTCTTAGCTGGTGGCTCTTCACTTATTACAGTTTCTTCAGCGATGTCTGTCGCGGGTACTGTTAGCACTAGAAGGCAAAATGTACATGTTACTTCATTCTCAGGAACCTTTAGTAGCGATAAAGCTGTTGGTGCCACTACCCAAAATACACATACTCCAGCCAATTTCAAAACACCGACTTATTTTGTCTATTTCACTTTCTGACTTCTGTATTGAAGTCTACTTACTAGTTACATTATCCAGTTTTTATACTTTATAAATAACATGTTTAAAAATAAATAACACCTTCATTCCTAGGGCTTTAAAATCAAAATATTTAACACCTCCCAATACAATCACTTTTTATCAGTTTCCTGTGCTAGTTTATGTGAAAACAAGCATGCCTGCATGGACAGCACACCTGGCACACTGCATGAACTCACTGCCCACGACACAGGCACCGACAGCTTCCCTCCTATGGGCTGCCACCTTGTCATGTGGATACTCTACCCTGCACACATCATGAACCTACCCCCTCCTGGGTTACTGGGTTCTGTTGCTCTTTATAGGAAAGCACACGGGCTGCCCTTACTCTGCGGGACAGGAGCACACAAACCTACCCTGATCACCGATGGGCAGCACTGAAGTTTATATCCATAGTGAGGAGGGCCCTGCATTCCTCTTCCAGAGTTTCCCATTTTATTTTATTGATTTTATTGGTACCTTTATATACACATTATGATCACAATTGACACTGAGAATTTGTACCAGTACATGACATGGGTTAATTCTCATATTCTCCCATTCTCCTGCCCACTCTATAACCCCTGCCCCCTATGTACACTCCCATGTTTCTTTTCCTCCTCTCACCATCAAAGGAACGGCCTCAACCCAGCCACTGGACTTAACTCATACACTGAGGTCCTAACCCACAGTAACTTGGGAAGAGGTTCTGTCTGGAAGGCCTTTCAAGAGGTAGTTAAAGTAAAATGAGGTCACGTGGCACCGTAATCCACAGTGACTGGTGTTCTACGAGCAGAGTGGTCAGGACTCAAGACACTACACACACTGCGCGACCCAGGTGAGCACCCAGCTGGGGGGCCACATGCAAACAAGGTGAGGCCTCTGGAGCCACCACACCCGCTGACACTATGAGGCTGGACCCAGCCTGCGATCGAGACAATGCCCTCCTAATGCGCATGTCGCTTGTGCACTGCAGGCCAGGCAAACTAATAATGTGCCAATTTACAAATGAACCATGAATTGAAAACTTGATGATTTTGAGCCTTCTCTTCATAAGTCATGGCTTTCCTTGTGTGTTCATCATTAATTTTAGTCTGTATAATGTCACATTACAGGGACAATTTTCTATCTGCTTGGTGAAAATATTTTTAAGTGTTTTCTCTGCTTCTAAACAATTAGAATTGGTTCTTCACAGCTTTATAAAAGCACCGTGGCCTGATCCAGTCCTGGACCAGGCGTCAGCAGGAGGTTTCTGCACACCGGAGAGAGGCTGCTTAGGACTCTGCAGTCAAAG
Source organism: Thryonomys swinderianus (assembly GCA_004025085.1). Taxonomy (NCBI): domain Eukaryota; kingdom Metazoa; phylum Chordata; class Mammalia; order Rodentia; family Thryonomyidae; genus Thryonomys; species Thryonomys swinderianus. The sequence continues at coordinate 5,326 of PVIC010038241.1, read as the reverse complement.
GCTGCCTCTTCTGTGCTACAGCAACACAGACTTCCCCATGTCCGGCCTCTTGGTGCCACTCGGGATCAAACCTGGTTTACAAATTCCACCTCCACCAAGTCCTTCCCTTTCCCAAAAGAAGCAGTCTCTGCACTGGGGGCCAGTTTCTTTCCTGTGGTGGGAATGGAAAGGTGTGGTGTGTGGGTGCTTTGTTCAGACAAAAGTGTGCAGCACACACCCCACCCCCCCCAGGGTCTTCCATGCTCCGGCGCCGTCTGGCCCGGCTGCGGTGGCGCTTCCTTCTGAGGCTGTGCCCTCGCCCTCTGCTGGGCACGCTCACTGGTGATCTCTGTGTGGCCTGCCGTCCCTATCCCTAACTCACCCTCTGGGGTTCTCTGCGTCTTCCTGCCCTGGCTATGATACTCTTTATGGGATTTGGGCAGCTCTTAAAATATGGAATTTTAAGGTTTTCTTAGACTTGTAACATATCTGGACTTTTCATCCATCTTGTTACTCATTGTGGTTTTCAAGAGGAAAACACAGTAAGTTTATAATAAACACTTAAAAACTGCTACCATATTCCTACCACAAGCCCTCAGCTCAACTTGCTACTTAGCAGTTTTTCTTACATGTGATTTTCAAAGTTCATGATATGTGATTTGCATTAAATGGTGAAGGAAAGTTACTATGCAATACTGACGGTGAATACCTCATTTTCTATACTGTTTGTGGTAGTATTTAAGGCCCTCTTTTCTCGGTGGTTCTGGGGATGGAACTCAGTGCCTTGACAGAACAGTCCTACCTCTTCTTCCAATATTTTGAGTTAGAGCCTCGCTAAATTTCCCAGGCTGGGTCAAACTCAACCTTCCCTCAGTCTTTGACAGCGGTAGGATTACAGGTACATGTCACCATGCCCAGCTTCAAGCTCATTTTAAAATCAGCCTAAGAAGATAAAATTAGGCAGATATCTGTTGCAAGAGGTTGCAAAAAATAATTCAAGACAAAAATAAATGCTTCGGAAAGTATATCCCAATTTCCTAAGACTTTAAAATAACACCAACTTGACATAAATGTCTACTACTAACCTTGCTGTCCGTCTGGCATGGTCACAATGATGGGCTGACCTATCCCACTGGTCGGAATAGAGTGCAAGTTTCCAAGCTGGATCCCATCTGTAACTATGGTGATGACCTGCTGACCCCCTGAGCTGACTACTTGTTGGATTGCACCATCCACGGACTCTGCCGTAACCACCTCCTCCGTGGCCACTACTGGAAAAAGAAGTAAACATCAGTGAATGTATCTAACAGTATGAAGAGAAACGCATAAAAGGCCTTCCAAGACAGAAAGGCCACAAATGTAGGAACTGCTTTTTGTAAAAAGGCAAGATAAATCTCAGGACCTAGTTTTCAGGACACACCTAAGCCCAGAGGCCACTGGTAGGTACATTCTTTGGTAATCAAAAGTCACAACACAAATGCAGGATACCAGAAATGCACACAATCTCTGTTTTGAGTACTCGCACTATTTCTGCTTGCCTTCAACTATAATTTAGTTTTGGCACCAAGCACTTAAGAAAATTTCAGAAAGACACAAAATGAAGTGTAGGGCATAAAACAGCAATGGATTCAACAGAAAGCTACTAAGGCTTTCACACACATTAACTGTTGCTTTGATTTTTTAAAAAATATCCATATGAAAAAGAAATATTCACTGGTTGAATGCTAAATACAAACAGTAATATTTTAAACCATAATCATACTGAAGAAATTTCTAAGATCACACAAAATCAAGCACAACTCAAGAACTTTCATCTTTGTACCATATATAATGACTATCATTAAATAATAGAGTTCTTTCCTTTCATCTAAGAGCTTTCTTTTTACGTTACAGCAAACTATTTAAGAAAAAATTAAAAGGAAACTAATTACAGAAGACAAACCATGCCCTCTACTGCCCCAGAAAGCTTAAAAATAATCAATGAAATGTTGAAACACATAAAAGAAAGCTAAAAGCTCCAAAAAGATGTTAGTTTAGTATATACACATATATTCCAAAACATAAAACTCCTTGTAAAAACTTCAATAACATAAATATTCATTAACCTAATTAAAAAGTCAGGTCATAATATTTAAAGAGAGCTAGTTAATGTACACCACCTTTGAAGGCAGCTGAGATCCCTTGTTGGACATGACTTTATAATGCCATAAAACTAAAATAAGGCATGGAAAAATACTCTTTTGAGAAGTTTTGAAAGACTGAAAAGTTCTATATAGAAATATTCAAACTATATTTATTGAAAAAACATTTAAACGTTTTATGCCTACAATCAAACCTGAAACAAAAAAAAAAAACAAGACAATCTCATAAGGCCCAGGAATTTATCCTAAAAGCCAATTTCATTTCTCTACCCTATTTTAAAAACAGGACAAAAAAACAATGTGCAATGGGTACCTGGTTCAAACTTCACTATTAGGAAGAGAAGTGGGAACTTTTAACAGCTATCAGCCATGTTACACCTTATGAAACAGCACCTTCCTAGAAGCTACCAGAAGCTGACCCAAAGGTAACAAAAGACAAGAGTTTTGTGCAAAAGTATTTTTAAAAGAACTAGATAATTACACTGCAGATAGAAGATTCACATCTTAAACAATTATAGCTTCTAATTCTACGTGCCGAGTAATTACAAACCGATTCACTTCTTATTAGTTCTTTGTCAAACCCTTACGCTATGATTACATCTCATTCCTGGTTGTATCAGACTTCTAACTAAATACCTTCCAGAACATTCTTCTAACCTACCATGATGATTTCTTTTTTTTATTTTATTGACTGGTACTGAGGATTGAACTCAGGCTCTTTGCACAGAGCTACATGCCAGGCCATTTTTTATTTTGAGGCAGGGTTTTAATAACTTGCTAATTTGCCCAACCTGGGCTCAAACCTGCACTATTCCTGCCTCAGACTCTCAGAGTGCTGGGATTACCAGGGGTGCACTACCAGCCTTGGTACAGTGACCACCTGAAAAGTCTGGTCCAATCTTACCCCGAACCACCTTGAGTTACTCTCCCACTCACTGAGTTCAGCCATAGTGGCCTCTGGGCCCCAAAATCTTCTTTCTCAAAAGCTTCACTTCCCAAACTTTTCCTAATTCATCTTTACTGACCTAGGAAGATCCCACAGCCCACCCACAGGAGCCCGGGAGCTTGGCAGGAGGACAAGAAGAGTGTGACCAAGGCAGGGTCTTTCCTTCCTCATGAGGAAGAATGTAACTGCCGCGCCCAGCAGATAGCCGCCCGCTTTCTGTGTCTTTAGAACAACGTTCCCTAAGAATGAGAACCGCGATGGCGCGACTTGGGCTGAGCTCCTATGTGCAGAGTTCTGTCCATTCTTTGCAGCACAGCTCACCTCCCACCGCACCCTCCCGCTCCCGCTCTGGGGTCCCTTTCTTCTGGGCGACAGTGTGATCCAGCGAGATGCTCTAAACATTCAGCACTGACCACCTGCAGTTACACGTGCTCATCATGTCCGAGAAGACAGAAAATCTCTGATTTTGCAACAAGAGCATTTTAATACATTTTAGGAGATTCGCTGTGACTAATATTCACATTTGTTTTGTACAACAGTCCACTGAAATCATAAAAGCCAGATACTCGGAGCAGGACCTCCAAGTGAGATGGCTCAGCACTCTAGCTAATTACAAGGGCCTTGTCTCTCTCCATCTGTAAGACCAAGCCAGCCAGCAGCCTCTGTTTAAAATACGACCATCTGGGGCTGGGGATTTAGCTCAAGGGGTACCGCACCAAGGGCCCGAGTTCAATCCCCGGTACCACAAAAGCCAAATATGCACAAAGGATTGTAATAAACTAAAATTAAAAAAAAAAATACGACCATCCGCTGCTCCACTCTGGTGCTGAAAGTGTTTATTACATCACTTCCTGCCTAAGAATACAGGCAGTAACAAGTGGTACAGTGATAGGCTCACTACATTTTTCATATACAATCATTTAAAAATAGCAACAAGACAGCAAAGCACTTACTAGCTAGCAACAACCTACTAGAAGCTAGACATCTTAGAAGACAAAAATATTAAACACACAAGTAGTTATTCCCATCACAAACAAAATGACAAACATTCAAAGACAATGGTCCACAGATCACCTGAAGAAACTGTACGGAAAGTGTGTTACAGGCGCTGCAGACACCAGCTCAGGAATTAAGAGCACAAGTACAAACGCTGCACTATTAACATGTGACCTTAGAAAAAACTACTCAAACTCCACAAACCTCCTCACCCTACATAAAATAGAGGTACATGTACTACATTTTTCATATCCTGAAATGTCTTTTCAAACATTTCCAAAATCAGGGAGTCTGAGCATGTACTTTCCCACTAGGCCACACCCAGGCTTGGATCCAGTTCTCTCTGATACATTCTGTGGTTGCAAAGGTGCTTATGAGATCCAGGAGTCAGTTATGAAAGCACCCCATCAACACCGTAACACACACACTGCACATGGCCATAAGTAGGTCTGAAAGAGGGCCGGACATTTAACTCAGTGTTCTGATGCCTAGCACATGCAAGGTCCTGAGTTCAACCCCAAGGAAGCACATACAACAATACCGGGTGTGGTGACTCACGCCCACCAGCAATCAGTACCACATACCACAGTGCCGGGCACGGTGCCTCACACCTATAATCCCAGCACTCAGGAGGCAGAGGCAGGAGGATTGCTGTGAGGTCCAGGCTTGCCTGGGCTACATAGTGAGCTCTGGGCCAGCCTGAACTACAAAGCGAGACCCTGTCTCAAAAAAAAAAAAAAAAAAAAAAAGTATGTCAGGAAAGTCTGAAAACTCCCTAATAAAAAGGCTTTTATTATGATGCCATAGAAGTCAGGGAACAGGTAAGTATCTGTTGTGAGCCAGGGGTTTAACTTAGTGGATCCAGCACCTGCCTCACAAAAGCAAGGTCCCAAGTTCAATCCCTAGTACCAAAAAAAAAAAAAAAAAGAGAGAACAGAGGTTTTTCTCCTCTGTTGATAAATTATAGCAAGGGGGGGGCCGGAGATTTAGCTCAGTGGTTCCAGCGTCTGCCTCACAAGCGCAAGGTCCTGAGTTCTATCCCCGGAAACCACATACAGTGCTGGGTGTGGTAACTCACGCCTGTAATTCCAGCACTCAGGAGGCAGAGGCAGGAGGACTGCTGAGTCGGAGGCTTGCCTGGGATACATAGTGAGCTCAGGGACAGCCTGAACTACAAAACGAGACCCTGTCTCAAAAAAAAAAAATCATAGCGAGCCGGGCATGGTGGCTCACGCCTGTAATCCTAGCACTCGGGAGGCAGAGA
>PVIC010038240.1:0-17708 GCA_004025085.1 Thryonomys swinderianus | reverse complement strand
TTTTTTTTTTTTTTTTGAGACAGGGTCTTGCTTTGTAGTTCAGGCTGGCCCTGAGCTCACTATGTAGCCCAGGCAGGCTTCGAACTCAGCAATCCTCCTGTCTCTGCCTCCCGAGTGCTGGGATTACAGGCATGAGCCACCATGCTCGGCACTGTGGTATGTGGTATTGATTGGTGGTGGGTGTGAGTCTCCACACCCAGCATTGTATGTGGTTACCAGGGTCGAACTCAGGACCTTGCGCTTGTGAGGCAGGTGCCAGAACCACTGAGCTAAATCTCTGGCCCTTATTTGACTTTTTATGGTATGTTATAATGAAGAGTTGGAGTTACTGTGCAGAAGACTAGTTGTCTGTGTTTGATCGAAAACAAAAGTGCTGTCTTTGTGATAGGCAGACTGACTGCATTTTATACTAATGTGATAAAGGAGACAATGAAAATATTTGAGTTAATTTTGTACTTTAATATAAGGTGTCTCAAGGCGGTATCTTTTAATTATTTGTCAGAAATTGAAAATATTTTATATTGATATAAGAACTCTGATAAAACAGCACCTGAGTGTAGGAACTCTAACACTTATTTTAGTGTCTGGGTGTTTGTGTTTGAGCTAGTGCTTGGTTTTTGTTGTTTGTGAAACTTTGGGCAAATTTTTGTGGAATCCTGAGCACATTACAAAGACTCAGATTTAGCCAGGTGTGATGCCACATACCTGTAATCCCAGCCATCTAAAAGGCTGAGGCAGGGAAATTGCAGCTTAATGATTTCCTGAGTCTCCTCATCTTAAAGCTTCAGAGGACTGGGGATATAGCATGAGGGCCCTGGGTTCAACCCCCCAGGACTCCCCCCACAATATAAAATGTCAGAAATACTAAAAAGAATCATATTAGCCATATACTCTGAGCAAATTCTTACTTTAAATATGTGAACTATATCCAGCCTGTGAGTATAATGCCAAAAATAAATGTCATAAGGAGTGTGTGTTACGACTTTTTTTTATTTCATCTTTTCAGTATAATCAGTCGTCAAACATTAAAACAGGAGAGACTGAATCTTAGTTTTCTTAAGTAAGTTCTGTTAAATAATGTAAAGAAAGAACTTTTATTTTTGGACTGAGATAACATGTAGGGTTAAATTGGAAGATAGGATATATCTGGAAATGTTTATAAATTTTACAAACATTTTAAGCCTTTTTAATCTATATTAGTAAGTAATAGTTACAGGAATAAGTAAGGGAAACAGAATAAGCTTTTCTCATTCAAAAAAATTATTTTTAGGGCCAGAGGGTTAGCTCAGTGGTTCCGGCGCCTGCCTCGCAAGCGCAAGGTCCTGAGTTCGATCCCCAGTAACCACATATAATGCTGGGCGTGGAGACTCACGCCCACCAACAATCAAAGCCGCATACCACAATGCCGGGCGTGGTGGCTCACGCCTGTCATCCCAGCACTCGGGAGGCAGGGACAGGAGGATTGCTGAGTTCGCGGCGGCTTGCCTGGGCACCATAGTGAGCTCAGGGCCAGCCTGAACTACAAAGCGAGACCCTGTCTCAAAAAGAAAAAAAAAAAAATTATTTTTAAACCCAGATTTGATGTAACCTTTGTGTAGCCAGTGACTTCTGTCTTGTTTTGTATGAATAAATACAAATTAGTACCTGCTAATAAATTATCAATATTTGGTCAACAACTTTAGAATTAATCAAAGCCAGGTTTTAGTGTTTGTGTTTTAGTCACCTTTCTTGAGAAACACAGTTGTTTGGAGAAGTAATTTGCACAATGGTTTTAACATTCTGAAGGCCGTGCTACTGTCTGTGTCACAGAGCCGTCTCCTCTTAGCCATGTGACCTTCAGGAACTTCCCGAACCACTGCCTTGTCTGTAAAATAAGGTGTTCACACTTCCTCTTGGTCTTGATGTGAGAGCTAAATGAATAATCACTTGTAAAAATGCTTTCCCTCTCTCCACATACGTGGTAAGGGCAAAGTAGGGTGTTCTCAGTTGTGGGAGCCATACCCTTTAGTGCAAGCATGGCAAGAGTGTTAAGATATAGAAGCTGGGGAAAATCCAATGGTTTACTTTGATAGACTTTAGGGGGAAAGGTTAACAAGATTGGGATGGCTACATCTTTTTTTTTTTTTTTTTTTTAGGAGAGGACCCTGAGCTTGGGTCTGATCATGATAATCTGGGTAGCAAAACTGCTTGCCACACTTCTATTTATACATCTTCAGTATGAATGGCTAGGATGTTACTCAGTTTAGATTGTTCCTAATACATTGCTGTAATTCCCACTGTTTTTGTTTTTTGGAATATCCCTATAACTTGGAAATTTAGGACTTATAAGTGCTGTGGTGTCAGTCCAAATAACCATGGTGAAGACAGTGATCTATTGAAGTGTTGTAGAGTACCCTCAATCTTATTGTTAATATTCCTTACATGGAATACATGGAAAATTTTTTTAAAATCTCAGTATTGCATCAAGAAAAATTGAATTCAGAATTTTTGGAGCAGTAAAATTATCTAAATTTCAGTTAAGCTTTTTTAAAAAAATGCATTACTAGAAATTGATCCCAGGGCTTTCCATGTACTAGGCAAGTGATCTACCACTGAGTTAACTCCTTAGCCCTTTGATCTGTCTTCTTTGGGTCTCACTTTGTAGTTCAGGCTGGCCTTGAACTCACTATGTAGCCCCCCCACTAGCCTGGAACTCATAGCAATCCTCCTGCCTCTGCCTCCCGAGTGCTGGGATTACAGGCGTGAGCCACCATGCCCTGCATTGTGATATGTGATCCCAGGGATCAAACTCAGGACCTTATGCTTGGAAGACAGACACCGGAACCACTGAGCTAAATCCCCAGCTTCCCTTTGATCTGGCTTATCATCTGTCAGTATTGGGGACTGAACCCAGGCCCTACAGGCTGATATACAAGCTACATCCCCAGCCCATATTTTGACACAGGGACTGCTAAGTTCCCCAGAACGGGCCTCAACTTGGATCCCCTTGCATCAGCCTGTCAGAGTGCTGGCATTATAATCATGTGCCACCTTGCCCATATTTGTTGTGACACTGAGGTGTCCAGGTTGACATAGAATTTGACTCTATTCCCTCAGATTTACGAGCAACAAGGATTACACACCTCACTTCTTTAGGACTTATAGTCTTTTAATCTATGAAAAAAATGAACAGGGGATGTGTAACTAATTGACTTCTAGAGTATTTAGTTAAAACTTTACTAATTAAAATTTGAAGTAATTAAAATGATTGATATTATAGAAGAATCTCTAGGGACAGAGATTTAGCTCTGGTTCAGGTGCCTGCCTAGCAAGCGTAAGGTCCTAAATTCAATCCCCAGTAACCACATACAACAATGCCAGGTCTGGTGACTCACACCCATCACCAATCAGTAGGACATACCACAATGCTGGGTGTGGTGGCTCACACCTGTAATCCCTGCACAAGAGAGGAGAGAGAGAGAGAGAGAGAGAGGCTTAGTAATATCCATATAATTTGTAGGTATTTCAGAAATAATAAGCTGGTTTATATAGCTTTCCTTTTGGCATTTCTGCTCCTTATTTAGTAGATACTAAGTATTTTATTTTTGAAGTTTGTCAAATTTGTTTTTAACAGATGACTATGAGGGCCAGGGAGTTAGCTCTGTGGTTCCAGTGTCTGTACAAGCCCAAGGACCCAAGTTTGAGCCCAGTACCCAAACCTCAGTCTTAGAACAGATGATTATTTATTTGACTGTCATGGATAAACTAAGAGTATACAGTGTAGGGAATTTACTTGCTATTAGAATTGTACGATAGAGTCTTTATGTAAATTTGCTTTCTATATAATTTATTTGATGCCAGCATCAGAATTTGTTATATGACAACAAGCTTAGCTGTGGCATAGATAACAGCTGTGAATTTAGTTATGGAGTGTTTGTAAAAGTATCAATATCACTAGGAGTAGAGGTTCATGCCTGAAATAGCAGCACTGGGTAGAGTGAGGAAGAAAGATTGCTGCAAGTTTGATGCCAGCCTGGGCTACATAGTGAGTTCAAGGCCAGCCTCAATTTTATGGTGAGGCCTAGTCTTCAAAAAGTAAAAATTAGCATTATAAATAAAGAACTTGTAAGCTAGCAATGATATGTTTATTTTAGTTAACCTTGAATTAAATTATATATGATACTGCAGTCCTAAGATCTAATAAAATTATAGATTGCCTACATACATATCATGAGAATCAACGTGTAGAGATGACAGAAACTAGAATCTTTTAAAAAACTTCAGGTCAAGTGATATAACTTATAGGGATAATGTGGAAGGTTGCACTAGTTTTGTCTGATTTGGGAAGATACTGTGAGAGACCCATGTCAATTCATAATATCCTAGCCAACCATTCTTACTCTAAAATTAAAATTGAGGGAATTATACTTGTTTAGGTATCTTAATGTAAAATTGGTTTTTTTCCTTTAGGACCGAGGTGATGAATTCACCTACACTGGAAGTGGTGGTAAAAATCTTGCTGGTAATAAAAGAATCGGTGCACCGTCAGCTGATCAAACATTAACAAATATGAACAGGTACTTTTGTGAAGACCATTTAGAATTTGAGTGCTATGTAAAAGTTCTATTATGGGATTGTGATGGGCCATTCAGAATGCAGAGGAGAATCTTAAATTAGGATATGAAAAGTACACGTAAAGATATGAAACTTCAATGCCTTACTGTAGAATTGTAAGAAACCTGTGTCTTCATCTTATGCTATCCATTTGAAAACATGTCACTTTTTTTAAAAAAGGGACTTCCATAATATAAGTGAAAGGTGGCTTGTTTACTACCCATAAGTCAACACTGTGTTGTTCCTGTCAACACAAGTGATGCTCTACTCAACAGATCTGTCTTTTAATGGAGACTAAGTAATGAAATTCCTAGATACTTACTAATAGGAAATAGGATTATGAGTGCATGCCACATATGCATGAAGAAGTAGAAGATAATGCAATCATATCTGCATTTAATATACTTTTGGAATTCTAATGTCTTAATGTTATAAAAGGGAAATTTTGTGAACTAAATCTAAAGCATTATAAAGGAGCCACCTTGTGCTGAATTTCATTGTGTACAAGTTTGAATGATACCCACCTAATAAATTACACAGTCTTTAAACAAAGTTAAATTTAGTAAATTCAAAATTTCATTACAAATGCATGCCACTATTAATAACAGAAAATAGATCCCAGCTATCTTATATCATAGAGTGTATTGTGTATTACTTGAGTAAAATTATTTTTCTTTTTGAGTCTAAATCACTCGGTTTTAAGTAGCATCCTTTTAATTTGTGATTACCGTGTGAACTAAAGAATATGGTTTCGAGACTTTATTGCATACTGAATTACAAAGAATCTGTTTTTTGTCTTGTATATTATTTCTGACAGTAGGATTATTTTACTGAACCAGCAGAGGAGACAGGTCAGATTTGCTGGTGAAAACATTCCTAAGGCAGGAGGCTAGTCTCTACATACTCTTTTTCTATCAAGGAGGCAGCTCTTAGAATGAATGATCTTAAATTAAAAATAGTTGGACAAATTTTTGTTAATAAAAATGTACCTTGAGCCGGGCATGGTGGCTCATGCCTGTAATCCCAACACTTGGGAGGCAGAGACAGGAGGATTGCTGAGTTCGAGGCTTGCCTGGGCTACCTGGTGAGCTCAGGGCCAGCCTGGACTGCAAAGCGAGACCCTGTCTCAAAAAAAAAAAAAAATTGTACCTTGAATTTGGAAAGGGGCTTTTTAAGGTTGAGAAATCTGAAATTTGTATGTTCTTAGTGATTTTGCTTGAAGGAAACTTCTTTAATAATTTTACTCATTTACAGTATGTGTGGTAGACTCCTTTCAAGCTTTTGGATAACCTAATGGGTACTATTACAGTCTTTTTACAAAATAATTGATGATCAGTGTAAATGTTTGCTATTATGAGGAGAGTTGTGCAAATGAAATATTAAGTGAAAGCAGGTTAGGCTCTTATACAGACTTTAATATCCAGTTCATTATACATGAAGTCATAAAGCTTGTGATTGTAACAACTTTAGGGCAAAGATATCTGTATCTTGTAAATATGAAAACTGGGGTAAAAGACCCTTACTTTGACCCATAACAATACACTTACCCCCAAATGATGTATGTTTGGTGAAATTCACTTTTGCTTCTCTCCTGAGAAAAAGTTGGACACCTTCTTGCTTCTGAGTTTATTCCTATTTCTTCCCAGATCTTTCACTTTAAGAAACTGAAGAGGGCAACAAGGTAACCTGGCCACCCTTTATTAGGGCAGGTAGAGGCAACTGCTTGGTTGAGCTACAGATAGAGTAATAGAAGAACTTTGTTGCTGCTTTGCCTAGCTTCATCCTGTTGGACTCCTCACATCTTTACATAGCATGTACATGTATCTGAAGTTAGAAGTGAGTGCTCATTGCCAGGTAGTAGTTACGACTACAAGGAAGTGTTGGGAGATTTAAAGCCCACTCATTTTTGTGGAGATATTACTTACCTAGCTCTTCAACATATATATCTTGGTAGGTATTTCCTAAGTGTGATGTCGTATCCCTAGAATTGATGGATATATTTACCTTGCACCTTCCAGAGTTTTAAATTAACTCCCTTTTTAGATAAAAAGATAACTTACGAACTTTACTCCTTGACTATTATAAAAGTTATTTTTAAAAACAAAAAGCAAAACCAATGCATTTACGTCAAAAGGTAACGGTCAAGACATTCCTTTTTGATAGGTTACCCATAATATTAAAAGTCTGGTTTTAAATTTAAACTTGCATTCAACAACTACACCCTGAAAAACTATTTTGTATCATTTTTCGCCAGAGTAGGTATTCTTTTTTTTTTTTTTAAACCTTGCGTGTTTTCAGTGTATTCTTTCTGCTTATGTAAGGACATGGGTATCTTAGAGGAAGTACTAATTTTTCCATAATGTATAGTGTTTTGTGTAGGCCTAGATTTTCCCGAGAAAGGTCTTCTAATGTCTTAGAAAGCTCACTGATTGATTAGGGTTAAGAGAATATATACTAGGGATGTTTAAGTTAGGGCAGGGGCTTCCTCCAAATCGATGTTCCTTCTATCTCTCTCATCAGTCAGTGCAGTAATCTCAAGCAGCCAAAAACTATTGTCATGATTTAGCACAAGCATTTTGATGCTTGAGTGTTATTTATCTTTTTGTGGAGAACTTTAAAGAATATTCTCATATTGTACTTGCTCTTAACACTTTTAGAAATCTCTGTTGTCTGGAATGTGGAAAGTAGACCTAAAAAGGTCTTTTGAACCTGACTGACAGATCAGTTTTTCTAAATTTCTTTCTACATCATTCCAGCAATTTATTTCACCCCTTATCAAAAACAGCTATTAAAACTAGGCACTTGCTTTAGTTTTCCAACGTTCTCCCTTCCCTCAACAACCGTTATTTAAAGAACATTCCATGTATTTTTAGTTGTTTTCTATTATACGTGGCACAGATGTTATTACTTTCAGAAGAACCCTACAGGCTATCTGAGAACCAATCCCCTGGCTTGGGGGTGACATCAGAAAACTGATTTGTCTTCTCTGCTGGTGGGGGAAAGCATAATCCTATTATCTGGAATAATATGGAAAGAATCATAGACTCTTAACTGTCAGGTAAGGCATAATTCACCTTTTAACTGAGCTAATGACTCGATTATAGACTTGGAGAAAGATTACTTGGTATAAAGACTTTGTTTTATTTTTTTAGGGCATTGGCCCTAAACTGTGATGCTCCATTGGATGATAAAATTGGAGCAGAGTCTCGGAATTGGAGAGCTGGTAAGCCAGTCAGAGTGATACGCAGTTTTAAAGGGAGGAAGATCAGCAAATATGCTCCTGAAGAAGGCAACAGATATGATGGCATTTATAAGGTGCTCTATCTGGCATGACATCTTGTTAGTCATTCTTCCTGGGCTTTCAAGGGTCACCTCAGGGCACTGGTGGGTGGGCTGGAGGAAATAGGAGGCCACTTAGTTGCATTTCTACTTTTATTTTTAGTTCAGTAAAAACTAAAATATCTCCAGTTAGACTGGGAATTTTGACGCATAATCTATTGATAAACAGAGAGGACTCCTTTAATTTATTTATTTTAGTCCTTTAAAAAAATAAAGCTTAGGGGCTGGGGATTTAGCTCAGTGGTTCAGGTGTCTGCCTTGCAAACAAAAGGTCCTGAGTTGGATCACTACTACACATGCCACAGTACGGGGCATGGTGGCTCACACCCACCAGCAATCAGTACCACACACCACAGTGGCTGGGCGTGGTGGCTCATGCCTGTAATCCCAGCACTCAGGAGGCAGAGGCAGGAGGATTGTTCTGAGTTCAAGGCTTGCCTGGGCTACACAGTGAGCTCTCAGGGCCAGCCTGAACTACAAAACAACACCCTGTCTCAAAATAAATAAATAAATAAAATAAAGCTTATTTGAAGTTCCTAAGGGCAAAGTCATGTTTTGAGTTAAGGTTCTTTAAGTAAGTTTAGATTCTCTGTGATGAAACCATTGAAATAATTTGCCTCTTGTACATCTTGATTCTTTTCAGAATGTTTTTAGTGATGATAAAAATTTTTGAAGTTGTAACCCAATATTAGAAATAGATTGCCTTTTTTGCTCAAAAATAGGGATGGCACCTGCCACCATTCTTATCTAATATGCAGAATTACAATAATGAACACAGTTTTGTTAATATGCCAAAGTGAGGTTGTCCTATCTTTGTATGGGAACTATCTGAATAGGAAATAAAGTCAAAATTATGTTTTTGTGCATATTGGTGACACCAAAGCAAGTACCTTCTGGAGTTGCATTTAATTCTGACAAGCCTGATTAAACCACTAGTGTTAATGCTTTATAAATTAATCTAAGTGTATTACTGAATTGTTTCTTTGTAGGTGGTGAAATACTGGCCAGAAATTTCATCCAGTCATGGATTTTTGGTTTGGCGTTATCTTTTAAGAAGAGATGATGTTGAACCTGCACCTTGGACCTCAGAAGGAATAGAGCGTTCAAGGAGATTATGTCTACGTTTACAGGTTAGATTATGTTTTCTGAGCTGCTCACAATCTCTATTATATGCCTTAATACTGTTGTAAGTCATAGCAATTGATCAGTGACTGTATGGGGTAAGCAAGAAGATCATGCAATATGCAAAAGGAAAAGCAAGAAGGTAACATCTAGGCATCAAACGACTGCTCTGTGATCACAGGTTGTGCTCGGGGGAATGCTGGATTTGTCAGAGAAAAGTAAAATATTTCTTGTTCAGTAAAGAAGTGACTTGAGGGCCAGAGATTTAGCTCCATGAGACCATGCCCACCTACCTCACAAGTGCAAGGTTCTGAGTTTGATCCCTGGTACCACTCCCCCTCCCCCCAAGAAAAGTGACTTGAGGTGTGAGGGAACAGGATTTATGAAATTTAAGTTTAGGGACCTGTAGATGGTCCATGTAAAGGGCACAGCAGTAACAGTATCTGTGGTAGGGGGAGGGTGGGGAAATAGCTGATAAAAGTGCTGTGCTTCCTGCCCTTCTCACTTTTCCTCACCCCTTTTCTCTCTTTCCTGCTAAGCTGCTTCCCTGCCCCGCTGTCCCTTTCAGTGATTTGCCTTTTGTTCCCCTTTGCCCATGCTCAGCTGTTAATCCACAAAGACTTTGTTGGTTTTGTGTGCCTTCTGGGTAGCACGGCTGCATTCCCCTTTACTGCCTGGTCCCCTCAGCTTTGTCCCCACTACTTGACAGAGCATGGTTTGAATTCATCCCTTATAATTCTCCACATTGTGCTTCCTATAAGACTGTTGTCAGCTTTGTCATGTCCCCGGGCTCTGCCCACATTGCATGTGTAGGGGCTGAACTATGGGCAGTGTCTGATCACCAAGGCAGGTGAGTGTGTATCTGCATTGAGTGGAAGTCTGTTTCTTTGTTTTGCTTTGCTTTATTTTTTTAATTCACAGAATTTATTAACAGGACCCATCACCACTAAAATAATTACCAAAATAATATTCTATAAGTAAATATAAAAACTCAAAACCATGTTCAAGAAACTTTCCAGATCCTTGTGTTCAAAGGATGAGATGGGTTTGATTTTAGACTATGAGCCCATCTCCTATGATAAAGTAATAATACCATGAGGTTAAATATACAGAGCTTTAAAGACCCCCCCCCAAGGTAGGCATTAAAACACAGGCTACCTGCATGTGCTGGCACATGCCTGTAATCATACTCAAGCTCAAGGTGCTAAGGAAGGAAGGTCAAATGTTGATGGTCAGCCTGTGTAACATAGGTAGAATGTACCTCTTACAATGAACCTTCCAGGGGCAAAAAATTTGATATTTTAGTTTCTTAGATCTTCTAAAATCTCCTTGTCTCTTAACCTCCATTTTTAGGATATGAGAAACATAGCCCTTAATTTTTTTGTTTTAGACTGATCTGTTTCCTTACCGTATATTGTGCTCCATGGTCCACCTTTGACATCTAGATTTCCCAGTCTTGAAACTTTTCAGACTGATTTATAACCCCTCTTCAAGATGTTGTCTTCTAGGTATGAAACTAAGATCATTATGTTGTAAAATGGGCTATTTTTAAAAGCCAGAGCTACGTGGCCTAACAGAGAATTTCGGATTCTGTCTGTGGGGTTTTTTTGGGAGGTGGGGTCTGTCCTATTATTATTTTTTTTGAAAGTATGTATCCTTCATGTCAATTCTTTCAATTTGGGTAAAATAGACTGCTCCCTCCCCCTGTAAAATTTCTCACCAGGATCCAGCACCTCCTTTCCCTTTGCAGCTGAATCTTTGTTGTCCTTTTCCCCTCCCATCAGTATCCAGCAGGTTACCCTTCGGATAAGGAAGGGAAGAAAACTAAAGGACAGTCGAAGAAGCAGGCCAGCGAAGCTGCAAAAAGGCCACCCTCAGATGGTAAGCAATGATTGCAAGGTGCAGGTCCTGATGACATCTCAACACAGAACAGTCTTAGGCTGCATTTAGAGATTCACCAGAAATGAAAAGCAAAGGGTTTGGGGCCGGGCATTTAGCTCAGTGGTTTTTAGCTCCCTCCTCACAAGCTCAAGGTCATGAGTTGAATCCCCAGTACCAAAAAAAGTAAAAACAAAACAGCAAAGGGTATTGTTATTTTGGAGGTCGGTAATGGTGGGTATTTTAATAATGTCAAATCCTTAAGTGCAATAAGTACAGTATCCCAAACTCCAGGGCAAGTTAGGACTTGCTTTATATGGGGATCTTCCCTGCTAAGTCTTTTGGTATCAGTTAAGTCTTTTGTTAATGGTGGTTCTAAGGTGAATTACTGGCATTTTAAACAATCTAGATGAATGTCCAAGTGCCTCGAAAGTGATCAAAGCCTCAGATCCAGCAGAAGCAGTGGAGGCTTTCCAGCTCACCCCTCAGCAGCAGCGTCTAATCAGAGAAGACTGTCAGAACCAGAAACTGTGGGATGAAGTGCTTGCATCTCTTGTGGAAGGACCAGTATGTATGAGTTTTCCTAAATAATAATGTTCTGATATTAACAAATGATTAAAAATGGTTTTCTCTGAAGTATGATTTTCATCAGTGAGGTAAAACTTGATTCTTCTATTCTTTCCCACCATCTTTCAGAAATTATTCGAGTCAGAAAACTTAAATCCTCTTATATTTATTTCTCAATCCTTAGATTTTTCCTATTCCAGGTGTGGTTTTATGGTGGTGATGGTAATTCTATCTATTCAGGAGGGTTTGCAAGAGGTTAGAAAATTTAAAGTTGGTTGAGCAACTTAATGAGATATTATCTCCAAAAGGAATGGAGGGGCGGTAGCTCAGTGGTAGAATGCCTTTGGGTTTTATCTTAGTACAAAAAAGAAAAGAAAAACAAAACAGACAGGTATGAGCCAATAGTAACTTTCACAGTATATGAATGTGTACACATTCATAACTAAACTCCTTTCCAGGACCCTGATAGGATGGGCAGCTTCGAAGCCCTTACTACTTGGTAGTTCCATGATTGCTTTGACTACTGTTCACTTGTGCTAAACACTTAGTCATTTCCCCAGGACTTTACACACATCCTGTCTCTCTGACCAGAAGTCTTTCCTCTCTTCCTTAATGAAGCTCATTCTTTCATATCCTTCTACACTACACAAACACTGTCAGCTCTCCTTTGTTAAAATAGCTGACTTGAGTCTTTTACTTTTAACTGGTTCTCTTTTCTCTCTTTTTTTTTTTCTTGGTCTGTTCTATAGGAATATAAGGTCTATAAGGGCTGGGTACTTAGCTCAGTGGTACCTTGGAAGCATAGGGCCTGAGTTCAATCCCTGGTACAGCAAAAGGGGGGGGTAATATGAGATTAAAGGCTTATTTTTAGTAACACTAAGTAGAAAAAAATTACCACATCACAGGAACTAAATATATTGATACTACATACACCTGTATAACAATAGTCACCATGGAGGTACAAGTATTAATGAAATTGTGAGTTTTGTAAACTAACTTGATAGTAAGAAGGTACCTAGTCTAAAGTTTGAGCTTGTTAACATTTACATGTAGGTCTGGGTGTGTTCTTGCTGTCAATGGGGACTGACTCTAGTCACATTGAGTTATAATCCCAGACTTTTTTTATTTTGGAACAAGATCTCACTAAGTTGATAAACTGCCCAGGCTGGACTCAAACTCAGGACCTTTCTGCTCCAGAATTGTGGAGTGCTGGGATGACAGACACATGGCATGGTGTATTCTTTCAGTATGTTATATAATATTTACAATTTATTTCAATTTCTAATTCATGTTAATGTAACAGCATCATCTTGTTTTGTCATTTAACTTGAAATTCTTACAAATTTATTTTTCTATTAAAAAAATAAGATACAGCCAGGCGTGGTGGCTCACACCTGTAATCCCAGCACTCGGGAGAGGCAGAGGCAGGAGTATTGCTGAGTTTGAGGCTCACCTGGGCTTCATAGTGAGCTCAGGACCAGCCTGACCTACAAAGCGAGAGCCTGTCTCAAAAACAAAATAAAAATTCTCTCACTATCAAAATAACTGAAGGGTCATCTTTATAACTTTTTTTGGTTTAGGTAGTAAGGATTGAACTGAGGACATTATACTTGTTAGGCAGGCACCATGCTGCTGAGTTACATCACTCGCATTCTTTATAATGTAAAAAAATCTCCTTTTTTCTAATTTAAAAGACATGAGAAGCCAGCGAAAAATTGGACTCATAATGGCTTTTAATAATGCAGTATAGGAGATCCATTGGAAATGCTTTCTTTAGGTAGCTATACTTTGAAGTTTCATCCTAGTTTAGGTAAATATTGGCACTTAAGGGTTTCTTTGGTTTGAGGTAAAATATCCCAAAATTGTAGGAAATACATGTTGATTCCTTATGATTTTAGATTATTAGAATACTTTGCCTACTTCTCTTTTTTTAATTAAAAAAATATTTTCATTTTATACCAGTAAATGTTGAATGGATAACATTTCATACATTCTAATAGCATTCATGAATGCTTATGGAAAGATCACTATGTATTGACCATAAGACAAACGATCCACTAGACCAGGGATTTAGCTCAGTGTTTCCAGTCCCTGCCTCACAAGCACAAGGTTCCAAATTCAATCTCTGGTACCAAAAAAAAAAAAGATGAGGTATCCACGTTGGGTTGTTTTATTTATGTGATACTAGAAATTGAACCCAGGCCCTTCTGCCTTTTAGACAGTCCCTGTAACCACTGAGTTGTAAACCCAGTTCCTGATTTTATGTGCGTGTGTAAAAAATAGTTATCCCTGGAATGTGAGATTTGGAAGGACTGTGGGTTTTGTTCTCTCTGTCATGTTCATTTGACTTCAGTAGTTAAAATTTTCTATTTCTTGATGTAAAACACATTAAATGTAAGTAAATTTTTTTAATCCTTGAGAACTTTATTATCTATAATGATAGTTAATAGTGTTTTCCTTCCTCTTGGGTGCCATTTTAGAATTTTCTGAAAAAGTTGGAGCAATCTTTCATGTGTGTCTGCTGTCAGGAGCTAGTTTACCAACCTGTGACAACGGAGTGCTTCCACAATGTCTGTAGAGTAAGTAGAGTCCACCTCCCACTTTACCTTGACAGCCCTAAAGGCACAGTAAACTCTATACCTGTTTTTAGCATGTGAAAAAACATTTTTTCATGAAGGAGAATAGTTTTGGAACCTTGCCAGTTAAGAAATATTTAATAACTGGGTGTGGTGGCTCACACCTGTCATCCCAGCACTCAGGAGGCAGAGGCAGGGTGACTTTGAGGCTTGCTTGCGCTACATAGTAAGCTCAGGGCCAGCCTGAACTACAAAGCAAGACCCTGTTTCAAAAACAAAAAAAGACTTTGACTATAGACCAGGACTTTAAAGCTGTACCTATCTCTTATATAAAAACAGTAAGTTTTTAATTCCTGTTTAAATGTGTAAGTAACTGATTTTTTTCCCCACATGCTTGATGCTCTGATGAAATTGGGTGTTTTGTTTTTGGCTCCTGTTCTTTGTTTTTATCTTAGGATTGCTTACAGCGCTCTTTTAAGGCCCAAGTTTTTTCCTGCCCTGCTTGTCGTCATGATCTTGGCCAGAATTACGTCATGATTCCCAATGAGATTCTGCAGACTCTACTTGACCTTTTCTTCCCTGGCTACAGCAAAGGACGATGATCGGTCTTCTTCTGTGGTGTTCCTTGTGGCTTCTTGGACAGTAAAGAATCTGAAGTGGTGGGGAGGGTGGAAGCAGCGTGGACCGTATCTCTCACATTCTGAAGCAGCTACTCCTCTTTCCCACATAGCCATCATCTTGTGTGTGTAGTAAGAGGCCCATTTTTCAACTGTCTTAACTATTAAAAGGTAGTTCTGTCAGTAACAACTAGTTTAATGAGTAAGAAGTCAAAGCCTCACCTCTAATTGATATTCAAGTTATGATTTATTTTGCAACTACCTCAGGACAGAAAAGATTTATGGGGATTTTAAAAAATCATTGAATAATTAGTTAAATGAGATTTTAGCTACACACTGCCTCCCAAATATTAGTTGTGCCTGGTTCTTGTAATTTGATTTTATGAAAAAGGAAATGACATTTGAGATTCTTGGAATGAACTCAGCTTCTGTAGTATGTATGCATAATACTTTTTAAAATGTCTCTTCTTCCATTACAGTATGTTTTGCAAGGACAGGTTCATTTTTTAGCCCATTTTGTGAACTCCGTTGTGCTTTTCTTCTGGTGTTTTATGCAAGTTGACTACTAATGACTAATGAAAACAATATGAATGCATTCTTCTTGCATTAGTGTAATGTGGTGTGGTTTTGCAGTTAAGAGGTATTCAAATGCTTTAGTTGTAAATGTTCATGAAAAGCCACTTCTGTATTAGACTGCTTTTTAGTGAGTTTCACCAGTGATTTTATATCTGCAGAGTATTGAGGGACGTTTGGAGTTTTGAGAGGGTTGAAATTGCTTCATATTGTGATCCTAAATTTTATATTCACTATATTCCTTAAAGTATACCTTAATAAATATTTTATGATCAGAAAAATGCTCATTTTGCTTTACTTTTTAATGATTTTTTTTGGTTTATGGCATGGATTTTTAAAAATCATTTCCAGAAATTTTCATTGTATGTGTTTATTATAACACATTTTTGTCAACTCTGATTTTGGTAATGAGAACTAGAATTAAACTTTTTTAACCTATTACATATTATACAGAATGAGTTTCATTGTATAAAACGAGGTCTTACCTGCTGACGAAAGACAAATTCCATCCTTTAGAGTTTTTTTTTTTAATGTTTCATTGTACTTAATGGAGAAATTCTGAAAGAACACAGTGAATGTTCTTTTATCTGTAACTCTTAGGGTTCATTTTGCATGAGTACTGCTGCTTATTTCAGATGTGAGAACATTTTACAGCACTGCTCTGTTATAGTCCTATTTTTATCAGAAAATTTTAATATGGTCAAGTCTTTGTAACCCTAGATTCAAAGCTGAGTGACTGGCCATCGTTGCCTGAATATTAACTTCGTTGTAGTCATGTGTACATTCTAGCTCAGGAAGTCTACACCAGCTTGATGGTCTTGTGTGTTGTATAGGTTGTCACCCTTGCATATGTGGCAAACTAGTCCCATTGCTTTCTTTACATATGGTTAAATTTGAAATCAGGTTTGGCAACATACAGCATTAGGTTAGACTGTGACAGTGACTCCAGTGTTAATTAGCAACCCTTAATCTGATGATCCTTCAGGGTCTGTGACAGTGATGCCAGCCTGCTGCGACTTGCATGCCATAGGTTTATCATCACTGGTCTATAAAGAAGCCTTAAATGAAGTACAGAAGTCCTCTTTATTGTGAAGAATCATTTAATTAGGCTCTTAGCTTGAAAGTGGATAAGAAAATGTATCGCCCAGGGCTTAGTTCCTGTAGCATTGTCTTGAAGCAGTGCTGTAGCATTGAATAAGGATGGGAAACAATTTCCTAATTTCAGCTTTTTCATGTTGTTTCATTCTACTTTTATTAATAAAATGAGTGATTCTCAGAGTTATAGTGTGTATCATCTTAATTCTGCTGTAATGGAAGGAATCCAGGAAAGAAGGGTAAATAGAGCTGTCAAGAACAGCCTGAAGCTAAGCAATTTTTTATTGTTCATGACCTTTGAGGTTTTTTAAAGTGAAGTATTTTTACATATTTCAGTAAGTATGTAGGGAACAGGCACTTTCAAATAAATTACGACCGCATTGTTATCATGTTTAAAAAAAATCACAGAGTTTCTTTAGATCGTGAGATAAATAAATGCTCTGGATTTCCCTTAAATATCATAAGTGGGTGTTTTTATCTGAATCAGGATCAAAATAAAGCCTTCACATTGTTATTAATTGGTATTAAGTCTTTTTTTTTTTTGGAGACAGGGTCTCAGTGTGTAGTTCACACTGGCCTCGAACTTGGAATAATCCTCCTACTTCACTCTCCAAAGTGCTGAAATTACAGGCGTGCTTCTTGACTAGTTTTTAAGTGTGTATATATTTCCTCAATCTTTTATCTTCTCCCCCCCAGGCGCTCACTGTTTGTAGTCTGTATGTTAAAACTGAGTTATTTATACTAAAATGTTTCTAATACATTTTCTAGAGGTGACCTTGTGACTTAGGTTGACATGTTTATTTTCTGTGAATGCTGGTAGGATGAAGTATCACCAGATTCATTTGCTTATTCTTTGGGCAAATTTCACAGGTAGTATTGTCATCAGGAGGCACAGGATCTCTGGATATCTATAGGGCTTACGTTTGAAAAATATATTTTTAAGAAATACTTGGATTTTTTTTCTTTTTATAGTGTATCGTGACAACTGTTGAATACTCATTTATTTTCATAGAGTTAGGAGTAAGTGCTTTTTTCAAATGATGGTAGAATGGACTTCACTTTGAGGTTGTGCAGTTTATTCAACAAATAATGTGCATGTTAGGGTATTTCAAGGATTTAGGTAAACACTGAACTTCCCAGTCTAAACTTCAGCTTTCTCACAATCATAGTGTGTGTGACAGTTTTAAGTGACAAGGATGGACTACACATACTCATAACTTTGGATTCTGTTGTAGTGTACTTGTAAGAGCTGGGTAGAGTTCTGCTTAGGCTTATCCATTGTGTGCTACCCACCCATTTGCTAAACCTTTCCCCATTCTTCTGGATAACCCTAATTTGAGAGAATTAA
>PVIC010038239.1:0-17683 GCA_004025085.1 Thryonomys swinderianus | reverse complement strand
ATTTTAAAGGACTACTCAGTAATACTTTCATCTGATTATCACAATGGACAAGTAGGAAAAAAAAGAATGTAATTATGACTACTAGGGATATAGTTAAAAGAATTCATATTTGCGCCGCAGATTTAGCTCAGTGGTTCCGGTGCTTGCCTCACAAAAAGGTCCTGAGTTCAATCCCTGTAACCACATACAATGCTGGGCATGGTGACTCACGCCCAACAGCCATCAATACCACATACCACAGTGCCGGGTGTGGTGGCTCACACCTGTCATCCCAGCACTCGGGAGGCAGAGGCAGGAGGATTGCTGAGTTCTAGGCTTGCCTGGGCTACATAGTGAGCTGAGGGCCAGCCTGAACTACAAAGTGAGACCCTGTCTCAAAAAAAAAAAAAAAGAATTCATATTTATTAATATATGTAAAACCTTAGAAATAGTCATATAAAACAATAACTTATTTTCTCCTTCAGTAGAAGTACAACTATCATCCAAATATTTGAACTTGAAACTAAGGAGACTTATTCTAGGGTCTTGTAACTTATTCCTTCCGCATTCAATCCGTTAATTTACACTCCATTCCCATCTCAAGTGCATTGTTCTATAGCTAAATGTTTCTCCTTTCATCTCTGCTACCACTGCACTAATTCAGACCCCTACTACATGCCTCTTGGTTTATTGCACAACAGAACTTTTATTCCACTATCCTCCAAACTCTGGGAAGATCTGTTTAACCCATGGATTTGCATATGTCATTTTCCTGCTTGAAACTAATCATCACATCCCCACTGGGTGTAGAAATTAAACTCCAAAGAACTGATAGGAAGGGATCCTTGGCTTCACTTCTATACTTGTTCACTCACAAATGGTCTTCCACCCAAAACGAACCTAGAAAGGCCCATCGGCACTGCCTGATTTGCCTCCTTTTTTCAACGAGAAATTTAGCCTAATCTCTTCAACTTCAGTATAAACTCTACAATGCAACTGAAGAAGCTGGATGCAAATGACAAACAGTGCTTGGTGTACATCATTTATAGCATGACTTATGTGAGTTCCAAAAAAGTTGTGCTCAAAGTAGAAAGTACAAGATGTACTCAAAATAGACCATGAATATTTACATTTTTTAAACATTTATTATAATAAAAGACACATGCTATTAAATCCCCCAAGTGCCCACCCCAGCACACTTAGCCAATTGTTCTTGCCACTGTTTGAAGCAGTTCTAGAAGTCCTCTTTCATGAAGGTCTTTGTTTTTTGTTTTGTTTTGTTTTGTTTTATTGAGACAGTCAGTCACACTTTGCAGTTCAGGCTGCCCTGAGCTTACTATGTAGCCCAGGCAAGCTTTGAACGCAAAGAAATTCTCCTGCCTCTGCCTCCCAAGTACTGGGATTACAGGCTTGAACCACCAGGCTCAGTATTGTAGTATGTGGTTACCAGGAATTGAACTTAGGACCTTGAGCTTGCAAGGCAGACACTGGAACCACTGAGCTAAATCCCCAGCCTCATGAGTGTGTTTGTAAGATATGATCGAAAAATACAGTGAATCCTGCAGCTGCGTGTCATGCAATTGAAAGTCAGGCTCATGAAATACTAGCATGTCACCACCCTTATTCACTGGGTCTGGCATCATGCAACTTCTCGCCTCCCCCACAGATAAAATGACCACGAAAGATGAACATTTCACATCAGTTCAGGACCTCAAGGCAACCACAGCAACAGACCTGGAGAGGTTCACAGGAGAAGACTCCAGAACTGCTTCAGAAAGTAGCAAGGGATGGGGGAGTGTTTTGAGGGTGATAGTGGCAACGTGTATTTTACTGCAATAATTGTTTAAGTTGAAAAGTTCATCATAGTTCTCGATTACACCTCACAGAATGGGTATTACCATAAACTAGCAGTGGGAAAGAGTTGGGGTGCTTGTCAAACGATGCAAAGCTCCTACAGGGAGGGGGGAATAAGTTCAAGATGATAGATACAACACGATGACTATGTTCTATAGCACCGGACCATATTCTTGAAAATCGCTAATGAGGTAGATTCTAAGTGTTACCAGCCCCCAACACATGAGTACGTTAGGTAATGTCTAAGTTAGTGAGCTCAACCTGGCCAAGAAATAAAGGATTCATATTTCAAAACATCATGCCATACATGATAAACAGACATAATATTTATTTTTCAGTTAGTTTTTTTTTTTTTTTTGAGACAGGGTCTCACTCTAGTTCAGGCTGGCCCTGAGCTCACTATGTAGTCCAGGCAAGCCTGGAATTCCGCAATCCTCCTGTCTCTGCCTCCCGAGTGCTGGGATTACAGGCGTGAGCCACCACACCCAGCACTGTGGTATGTGGTATTGATGGCTGGTGGGCGTGAGTCACCACGCCCAGCATTGTATGTGGTTACCGGGGATCAAACTCAGGACCTTGCACTTGGGAGGCAGGCGCCAGAACCACTGAGCTAGATCTCCGGCCCCAGTTAGTTTTTTTTGAAGTTTATATACACACACCCTGTACCCACACTCATTCCACGCACACCTGTACCTAGGCCATTCCTGTGATGGTTTGCACTTACATGATTCCCCCAAACCCTCGTGGGCTCAAAACATTCCAAAGCAGTGCATGTAGGTCGTAGGAACTTGTGACTTCTGACTAAATCTGAGTTACCAGTGTGTTCTAAGGAATTATTAAAGAAGTCAAGAACAAACAACAAAATGAGAGTATTTCTCTTTTCTGCTGGTGGGTCACCTTTAGGATGGCGCTTCGGGCTCAGGGAGGCATCAGACCTTCTCCTCCTCAAGACAGAGGAGAGGGAATAGAATGGTCCAGGTATTGCAGCGGTATCTGAGGAGGGACAGTGTGAGGATCTGAGCTGAAAAGCCTGTGAAAAAGAAGGCCCGTGGGCCAGGCCCTCATCCTACGCTTCAGAAAGGGTGTCACGAAGACACCAGATCTCGCCTGACCTGCACGACTGGCCCCACAGGTAGAGCCCGTGGGTCGAAGTTCCATAGAAGCACATTTCATGAAAAGCAAAAAGATCCCGACACAGCAGTGGTTGAAGAGCCCCTCGGATGGGCTGCTCATTCAGCTACTTGTCGGGTGCTTTGCTGAAATAAATTTCCAATGTTATCTTCTGACTTCCATTTTTAAGAAGATGCCAGCAGCCACATGTGGCAGATTTTGAAAAATGGCACCAAAGCTCTATTTTTCTTTTTTTTTTTTTTTATGCGTAATCCTTTGCAATGTGACTTAGTGGCCCCTTGGATTGGGCTTAGCCTTGTGGCTTCCTCTGACTGATGGATCATCAGTAAAGGGGACCCCAAGTGCTCACATGTCAGGGCCCTTCCCATCCCTACTCCTGGGATCCGGAAACTGCCACAAGCCCAGAACATCTTGCTGGGGACACTGGACTTCTCAGACCTGTCTCTCTGGTTGACACCCGACACCAAGAGCCAAACGTGACTGAGGCCGTCCAGGACCCCAGTACATGAGTCAGCCTGAGCAAGGCCGGAAGAACTGCTCAGATTCAGAACCAGTAGCCTCTGATGTTTGCTGTTCAATGCCACTAAGTTTTAGGGTGGTTTACAGCATAGAGAAGCCTGATACACACCCTGGGTAACTCTGATTGAAAACGATGAATTACGTATTTAAAAAATGGCCAGTTGAAAGAATTTTGAAGGGAGACTATTAAAGGGATGGCTGTACTAATTGGTCTGATCATTGCGCATGATGTACATGTACTGAAATATCAAACTATACCCAATAAATACACTTGGTTATTATATTGAAATTGAAAGTTTTGCTCCAAACCCAATAATATGTCTTAGGTGATAAGATATCATCTTGTCCCCCAATACTTCTCATTTCTCTTTTCTTAGTTAAAATGGAATCCACACCTCACTTAGTAGTTATGAAGAAGCAGTGTAGTAGATTGAGATAGGATGGAAATGGTGGAAAATATGGCAAAACCAGAGAAAATTCTGTTGGTCTACAAATTTTTTAAAATGATTGATTGATTACCCAAACAATCATGAATGAAAGCCACGAACAAACAAAACACGGGGCCATCTCTCTGGGCTCCTTTCAGAAACGTTTACCACTCAAGCAGAGGCAGCCTGAGATTTTTGGTTCTCAGGCTTGAGTGTGTTATTTTCCCTGATATTAAGAACTCCACTCTGTATCACATATTTTGGCTTAGAAACATCTTAGCATCCGTTTCTTCGTGTATTTATAGTTAGGATTTCACACTCAAGAATATTAGAGGTAGGTACAGCAGACGCCTTTTAGCTGGGGTACGCAGAGAAGGGCGTTCTCCTACGGGGCTGCACAGAGCAGAACCCAGGGGCAGGAGAACAGGGGGCGGAGTTAGGGTCACTTCGTTAGTTGACTTCTGGCAGGACATCCACTCCCAGCACCTCCTCCTGGGGAAACAGGTTACTCTCCTGGCTGCCTTCTCATACTGCGGCAGACCGGAAGGACACAGCCCAGCACAGCATTTCCTCTGTGAGACAGCTTCTCAAAGAAATGTTTCGTATGTATTTACTTATGTATTTCAGGAGCATTTTTGCCAGGTTTGAAGCCACTGCATCTATTAGCAAAGAGGCAACGTAACCTTTGCAGCTTCTCCATTTCAAGGAAAACACAAGGGGCTTCTTTTCTCTAACAGATGAGGCCACGCAGAAGCCTGAAAGTAACTTCCTGGGATTTTATCAAAGCTCTGGACTTCCGGCAGTTTGTTTTTCATTTTTGCAGTTGGTTTTCTTCTTTATTTGGTTGTCCATCCTGCTATTGTTAAGCAGCTCGTCACACCGTCTTCACTCTGTTGGAGAATATAATATGCCGTGTTTGTTCTTCCTCTGCAAGAGAATCCTTCACCTTTAAGAAGGGACTCGGGTTCATTACCAGGGCTTGTGGGTTTGTTCCATTTCGAGCTCTGGATCCACATTCCTTCAGAGAGCATCAAGCTATACCCTGCTTTATCCAGCTGGCTAATTAATGGACTAATTGGTCAATTTAGCAAGTGGCAGTTATGAAAGTGTTACTGAAATACTAAAACACAACGAGAACAGTTTTACCTGTACCTCATCTCCCCATAAATCCAACAGAATTCCACTGGGCTCTGTAATGGTGGTTTTCTAGAATAAAATATTATTAAGAGATCAAATACAGGTGTGCTTGTGGATATGTGTGTGCGCACACGTATATGAATACACACGTGTGTGCACGCGTGTGTATGTGTATATATTATGGTTGTTCTAAAGTGTCTCCCAGAGGCTACAGTGCTGGTGGCCCGACTGCCAGCCGATGAGCTCTTGAGAGATGCGTGGATAACAAGGCGTTGAACTTCACGAGTGGACTCATCTGTTTACGAATTCATAATTTTATGGTGCTATCGGGAGATGATACAAACTCAGGAGGAAGGGCCCATCAGAAAGCAGGGGGGTGCGTGCCCTCGAGGACTGTACCTTGCTTGTCTCTCTCTCCCCAGCCTATTTCCTGCTGCTACCCCGTGGGCGCCCTTCCTCGCTCTACCTTGCCCTTCTACCACGACGTTTTCTCATAGATTTACTTAAAGACAGATAGAAAACATGCAAAAGACTTACAACAGTACAGTAACAATTATATTTTTGTTATCCCCCAAATGAGAATGATAGTGTGTAACAACTGTCGTGAAGTGCACTGAATAATGTGCATAACTACACATTATATGCAAATATGCCATTTTATATAAATGATATATATTTGAACATCTGCAGAATTTGCTCTTCTCGGGTTCTGCAACCAACGCCCTTCCAGATACCAGGGCCCAACTGCAAGCACGTGCTTATCTGTGTATGTCTGACGATCTCACACTCTGAAAAAGCTAAGCGGTGAGTAACACTTAGAACTTATAAGCCATTTGTACTTGAAGATTCCTCTGCTTTTTCTGGACAAATTGTACACCCTGTTACTCCTCCCCGCTTCTCTCCCTGCTGTGCTTACTCCCACCCCCTTACTTAGAAAGGATGGACTGGTCCGTGTTGGAGTAATGGAAAGTTCCTTTTATAGGCAACATAGGCCGCATTCCATTGCCAATACAGTAAGCGGAAGTTGGAAATGACAATATTAAGCAACAGTCAAAAACTCTAAATGCTTTTTTGGAAATTGTTCTATTTCAGCCTCTTGGGCAGACTAACTTCTTCTTTCACCTTTCAAACATTGGACTCAAGATTATCTTAAGGGCATAAGTTATGACCATTAAATAAATTATTCCAAGCAAAAATCTACAGCAAAAGTGGTTTAACATATCTGAAGGCTTAGTGTCACTTTATAAAGGCAGCCGCTCATTCCTTCCAGCAAAAATAGAATTTAGGGGGCACCCACAACATCCTGCTGACTGGGCCATCATCACAAATAGTCATTCTATTTTCAAAGTAAGAATATATTTTTTTCCATCATGTTTAGACATTGTGCAGCCTAAAGGCACACACACAGAGATTAATTGTGTTTGTGATCACTAGTAACACAGGCTGAGATAAATAATCTGTTCATAGAATTATTTCTCATGCCACACAGAATTTTCTTTTGTATATCTCAGTACTGCTTGCTGATGAACCCAAGGCTTCACTGTATTTATATAAAGACTCTATGCCTCTTTCCAAAGCCAAGAATGTTTATGTTTTAACACATCATCTTCAAAGAATCCTGCATGAAAAGTATTTAGAAAACCTGTTGTGTATATTTCAGAAGTAACACCAATTTTTTTCTAGAAGATATGTATATAACAGGGATTTTCAACAGGAGGCAATTTTGTTCCCTCCACCCTGGGGACATTTGGCAAAATCTGAAATCATGTGTGGCTGTAATAAGTCATATCTGTTGTGCAGAAGCCAGGGTGCTTTGAAATATCTACAGGGTACAGGACAGTCCCCTAACCAAGAATGAGCCAACCCAAAGAGCCAGCTGAGCCACACCACAGGGAGCCTTAAGTACCTGGGGTGTGTATCATGATGCTGCAGTTTATGGCTCACCATACATGGAACAGCTATCTACCTGTGGCCTTTACATTTTGGTCTCCTCGCACCGAGTGTACACGCCCTGTGACTCCGTGTGTGTCTGCTCAGGAAACTAACCACCATGCTGGGAATGCGATGAGAGCGTGTGCTTGGCTAGCTCCACCGGGTACAGGGAACAAGGTGCTTTCCTCATTCATCACGGTGACTGTCCAGCCTGCCTCCAGAGAGGAGAGGCAAGGAAACGGCCCTTGGCTGGTAGGATGAGAAAAGAACATGACAACATTCAGTATTTACTCTGCCGTTGATCTGCTACCTGACCTTAGGGAAGCCCCTGGCTTAAAAACGTTGTGACTCATAAGTTCTTGATGGTGTGTTACACACTGAGGACACATGGTCTTGGCTGTGTCAGTTTATTCATTAAGAATTCGACTACATCTATACAAATGTTTCAGCCCACTTTATCCTTCCACCAAAAGGAAGAGTTTGATTAGGCTTTGAGGACTCCAGAATTTACTGCTATTCGCCCCATGAACCCTATATGCTTTATGCTAAGTCTCTCCCACATTTAGGGCCCAATAAATGTTATTTGTGTGGGCACAGTCAAGAATGGAACCCAAGGGGATATGACTATTCAAAAATTCTACATTTTTAACAATAGGTAAAACTCGCACATATAAATGTATCAACTTGTTGATCACTGATGCTACAAATATGAAAATTTCAAGGTACAAATTATCCAGCATTCTAAAGAAAACCAAAGTGGTTTATATGTTGTCCCAGGACTAGTCTTAACTTTAGTCTTCAGCTACTGGTATTTTTGTTACTATAATCATGACAAAATGGACAGATGAGACTATAAACTGGGGCAGATGGTTTTATTATAAATTGAGCAGGATATATCTGATATAAGTGTTGTAACTTAAAATAAGCCAAAAGCTTTAATATTACAAATATCTACTCAGGGTTAAGCAGGTGCATGGGGAAGAATAATATTCCTCACTCAAACACATTAAATGTCAGAATTCCAAAGAACAAATAGAAAACCCTAAAAATTACCCACAATCCAAGAGATGACAGTGAAATCAGGATCAGATCTTTTTCCATTAGGAACAATCAATGCCAGGAGGCAAGATGACAAGACCTGCAAAGTTCCAATAAATGAATTTATCCTTGAATTCTATACCCAGCCGAATAATCTATGAGGCACATGAGTGAAATAAAAACGTGCCCTGCTCTACTGTAATGCAAAAAGCACACCACTGCCAGTTCCATGTGCAGAAATTACCTAAAAGTCTTGCTCCAGAAATAAAGGAATTTTCAAAAAAAGAATAAATAAGATGAGATATACGAAAGGGCCACAATGACCGAGAAGAAACATACAAGATTGACCCCAAACAGACATTATATTGCAGTTATACTAGCTCTTTATGGATTCCTTAATGGGTAAAATTTACATGATCATCATTGCTACATAACTTGTAGAAAATACCTAAAGAGAAAGCTTTAAGATTTAATTGAAGCTTGTTAATTGCATTTTGATACTATGGACTTTAGCAATGAAAGATAAAATGAGTAATCCAACTTGGGAAATAGAAAAAGAATCAAGATTATATATTTAAGGAAAGAGTCTTAATTATTTGCAATAGAAAACAAAAAGTTGTCTAAATTAGATAATTTAAGAGCTAGAAGTACAGAATTTAGGACAGATGCCCTTTATTCCTCTTATTTTTAATACTTTCCTGAAGACAGTGGGATTTGACAGGACAAATAAATTAGAAATATAAAAATGGAAAGTAAGTGGGAAAATTATTTGTAGATTACACATTCTATGGTTGCTAAACCATGGAAAATTGTTTTAGAAACTACTGCAGACAGTAAATTAGCTGCATACGTTAGAATATATCAGAAATTGATAGACTTAATAAAGTATAAAAAAATGACATCTGTGAAAACAGCAGAAGATAAATTGCCAAGAAGAAATTTCAACTAGAAATTCATATAACATTTCACAGGAAAACTTTAAAATCATTCTTGATAGAATAATCAAAACAAAGTAAAAATAAATAAATAGGTTCAATATGAAAATGTCAACTCGTAAAGTTATTTTACAAATGTAACATACTCCAAATATAAACACCAGCTAGCAAGACACGCTCTGATAAAGAATATCAGTCACTATTCATGCTGGAAATTAAAATACTCTATGGAATTTCAGTAACAAAATGTGGTGCATACTAAGAAGGCAGATGCATAAGAAGAAAATAAGAACCTGTCCCTCCATAGTCCAAATCCAAGCCTGATATTGGCAGAATGAACATGGTCTCTTAAAACAATAGGGTAAAAGAGGAGTTTTCTTCACTTTTATTTCTGCCATCATTTCACTCTCAATTTTTAGAAGTGTTTTTTTATTGTTTTATTTTGTTTTGTTTTGAGACAGGGTCTTGCTTTCTAGTTCAGGCTGGCCCTGAGCTCACTATGGAGCCCAGGCAAGCCTGGAACTCAGCAATCCTCCTGTCTCTGCCTCCTGGGTGCTGGGATTACAAGTGTGGGCCACCATCCCTGGCACTGTGGTGTGAGGTACTGATTGCTGGTGGGTGTGAGTCACCACGCCCCATATTGTATGTGGTTACCGGGTATTCAACTCAGGACTTTGCATTTGCTAGGCAGGTGCCAGAACCACTGAGCTAAATCTCCGGCCCCTTAATTTTTAAAGGTTTAACGTGTGTGTGTGTGTGTGTAAAATAGTTATACATATTTAATAGAAATGGTGCACCATTTCAATTCTTGATACATTGTGTAAAGGTCAAATTAGTTAATTAGCATATCACCTTACCATTTCATTATTATTTGTGTGACTAGGTTCAAAATACCCTCTACAATGAATTGGCACAACCTTTAACAACTGTTTTGGGGACAACCAAGCAGCCTTCTGAAAGAATTGAAAGAAGATCTCTACTTCTCACAGTATTCAGCACAAGCTCCAAAAAATAGAGAAGAAAGAAATGTTTTTTTAAAACCACTAAAATACTAAGAGAACAGTGATATCTTTCCCAATGTTGGAAATCACAAATCTTTTCTAACCATGCTTCAAAATCTAGACATGCAGCCAGGCGTGGTGGCTCACGCCTGTAATCCCAGCACTCGGGAGGCAGAGACAGGAGGATTGCTGAGTTCGGAGCTTGCCTGGACTACATAGTGAGCTCAGGGCCAGCCTGAACTGCAAAAGTGAGACCCTGTCTCAAAAAAAAAAAAAAAATCTAGACATGCAAAGAAAGAAAAGAGCAGTCATTTCAACTATGTAGAATTCAACTATGTATTTTTTTTTCAGGGTGAAACATCATATGCAAAGTCACAGGACAGATGACAAGCTGGGAGAAACACTTCTAACTCATTTCACAGAAAAACGGCTAATCTCCCACATACATAAAGAGTGCTAGAGGGTCGTTAGGAGAAGCCCAGTGATCTGCAGAGAGTGGGCGGAGGATAACAGAAAGTTCGAGCTTGGGAGGGTGGGGCAGCTTTTACACGTATGGAGAGAGGCTCTGTAATACAAGCCCTGCAAATTAAAATGAAACTTCAGTATGGATTTTGATCTAGAAGATTAGCAAGCACCTGAAATCCATGATAAATATGTGAAATCTATGATAAATGATGTGATATTTGTGGCCAGTGAAAATAGATTTTCACATACATTATAGAATGGAATTTAGCAATATTTACCATATAATTTACTGTGTACTTTCTTTTTGACACAGTAATCCAATTTTAGAACTCCATCCTACATACACACCTTTTATTCACAAAACTATGTATGAACAGGTATAAATTTGATTGTGGTATGTCTATTTCAGCAAAGATTAAAATAATGCCGATTAGTAAAGGACCATACAAATAAACCTTGGCATATCGACTCAGTGGAATGCTAACACAACTACCCAGGAAGAAAAATTTTGAAAATGAGGAAGCTCTTTGAGTACTGACACAAAAATATCTACAGGAAAAAAAATTAAGTGTGGTGGTTGAGACAGTGTCGCTGAGTTGCCTGGGCTGGCCTCAAACTCGCGATCCTCACACCACAACCCCCCATGTCAGTGAATAGTACTCACAGTGTATCAGTGTAATATAACATTTTATAAGATGTGCTCTATCTGCATAAAGAATCACTGAAAGCATAAAGAAACTAGCAAAATTGGCTATCTAGGCACAAACAGCTATGTAACAAACAAGGAACTAATAAAAGTGCCTCAAAAATTAAACATGGATGGGCTGGAGATTTAGCTCAGTGTTTCCACCGCCTGCCTAGCAAGTGCAAGGTCCCTAGTTTGATCCTGGTAACCACATACAATGATATGATCCTGGGTTTGGTGACTCACGCCCACCAGCAATCAGTGCCACACCCCACAAAGCTGGGTGTGGTGGCTCACGCCTGTCATCCCAGAACTCAGGAGGCAGAGGCAGGAGGATTTGCTGAGTTTGAGGTTTGCCTGGGCTACATAGTGAGCTCAGGGCCAGCCTGAACTACAAAGCCAGACCCTGTCTCAGAAAAAAAAAAAAACTTAAACATGGAGTTTCCATCTGATTCACTCAGGAAGGAGGCAATTGCACACTCATGCACCGATGTTCATAATAATGTTACAATAGCCACACAAATTCTGTCTACTGATGAATAAATGAAATATGAACTATACAGACCATGGACCATAATACAGCTTGGAAGGAGAAGGAAATCCCAGTACACGCTGCACTGAGGATGGACCATGAAGACATACACCAAGTAAAATAAGCCACACAGAAGGGGACAAGTTCCGTCTTCCTGTTCTTATATAAGGAACCTAGAAGAGCCTGACTCACAGGGACAGAAAGTAGAACAGAGGTTACTAGAGGCTGAAGAGGAGCAGGGGGGACCTTAAGGGACTGTTAAAGTTACTGTTAAAGGTGCCGTGCGGAGGCGAAGTTAAGTGGGAGCAAGGGGCACTGTGTGACTGTACTTAGTGACACAGAGCTGCGCCCCGAAACTGTTACAAGTGTCCACTTCATGTAATGTGTGTTTATTACAGTGTAAACAGTGGCACCGAAAGTTAGTAGAGGGTACAAAGGTAGGCATGGGAGCGACCCTGCTCAGTGCGCACCTTTTGACCCGCGTTATAGATTACTTAGTTATCCAAGAAGATCGATCGGTCAGTTCTGCGGAAAGATCTGGCTCTTCCGCCTTGTTAGCGTTTGCATCTAGCTGTGCTCCTAAGGCCTTGTGGGCGGGGCTGTGGGGAGGTGATTGGGTCACGGCCCGGTTCTCGCCAGGGGACTCGTCCCGCTCTAGCTAACCGCGCATTTGGGAGGCGGAGCCCCCGGAGGAGGCGTAGGGGGCGTGGCCTGGGAGGCCCTCTCCAGGCCGGCGGCTGCCCCCGCCTCCCGGTGCCCCGTCGCAGGCTGGTCTTGCCCACGAGCCTGCCGAAGCCGCGCTGAAACGTGACCCCACGCACTAAGCCTCCCCCTTCAAGTTGTGGGTGTCAGTTATTGGGTCGCTCTTGAGTCTGTTCTGTTGTTTCACAGTTTGATGTCTTTTCCATTAGCAATTATGACTGTATTTTGTTCCAGTATTTTACAAACGTCTTTATCAACACCACACTGACTAGGTAAATTTCCACAGGGCAGAATACTGAGCAGCAATGGTTTTAAAATCAAACAAAGCACATGATCATTTCCCTCGGGTCATCTTGGAGACGGGCAAGGCAGCCCTCTCTGCCTGTGCTGAGCGGAGGCCGGCGGCCGCCTCCCGCCTTCCGCTCCAGACCGCTGTCAGGGCCCCTGGCCTGGCTCACCAGGGACTCTCCTTCAGCCTCTACCGAATCAACCCTTCTCTCTCTTTGGGCCCTTGCTACTTGTGAGGGGAGTTGAGAGGCAGGAGGACTAACGGGGGAATCGTGTTCCAGATCCGCCCACGCCCTGCTGCCACCCAACACCCCACCGCCTGGGACCCCCACCCTGGCCCCGCCCCACCCCACCCGCTCCTGAAAGAACTTCCCCGTTTTCACAAAGACTTGTCTCCTAGTTTCCGGTCACTAGTCCTGCTTTATTTTCTGGAAAAGCTAAATACATATAATATAACTCCCCTTGTGGGCCAGCTAGCTTCAGATATTTTTAAATCATTACCAGGTCCTTCCTGGCAGGTTCCCGTTCTCTGGGCCCAAGCATTCTCCGAGCATCTTTTTAGTGACTAGAATTCCGCAAGCTCCTCTCTTGGCCTTCTCTAGATCTGTGGGATCCGTAGCCCACGTCCAAGGACATACCTTTACTCCCATTCCCATGTCTCCACTTACCTCTTCAAATCTTATCTCCCCCCACCCTTAAGAAATCAGTAGAAGTGGAAGCCCGTCTACTTGTGTGGAAGATGCAATGGTGGGTGCTCTTGGAATGGCCCCTGGAGATCTCCACGCTTGTTGTGATCCCGTCCTGATAAATACAACCAGACTCAGTGACTTGCTCCTAACAAAGAACACAGTAAAAGTAATGGGCTGTTACTGCCACGGTTAGTTACAAAGGGTTATGACTTCCATCTCAGTGCCGTTCTCTTCCGGGCTTCTCTTCCTCATTTGGATGAATCCAGCTCCCAAGCGAATCCTCCTCCATACCAAGACAGAGGGCACCTCCAGCCAACAGCTGGTGAGGAACTGAGTCCGCCCGGCACCACACAGGCAGCCGTACTCAGGTCCCCCCGACAAGCCTGAGACTCCCAAAGCCCAGTGGACACCTCCACTGCACCTTGATCATCGGTCCATGGCAGGATTTCCTGCCCCACAGAAACTGAAACGATCGATGTTTTTCAAGACACTAAATCACGACATAATATACAGTAATAGATACAAAGAGCTACCAGGGATGAGGACACATAGCAAAAAGAATTCAGTCATATGCCCCCCACCCGCATTGCCACCCATGGGTTACTCTAGTAAGTGTTGTCTAGCGAGGGAGGGGAGGGCATCTTCTGTGGGACTGCAGCCTCCGAGCGCGGAGCTCTGAGCTCTGAGCAAGCTTGCCTAGCTGCCAGGCTGGCTTGTCCCTTGGACAGCTGGCACCTTCTCAGCTTGGAGCCAGATGTTTCTTTATATCACTTCAGGGAACAATTTCTAAGCACAGCCAGGCCGATCAACAGTTATGTCCATCCTGCTCCACGGATACAATGAAGTTGTCTTGATTTTTTCATTAGATTCCATGTGGCAATTAATCTCGTGAAATCTATTCCAAGTATTGTCATTATTATTATTATTATTATTATTATTTTGAGACAGGGTCTCATTTTATAGTTCAGGCTGGCCTTGAGCTCACTATGTAGCCCAGGCTAGCCTCAAACTCAGAAATGCTCCTGCCTCTGCCTTCCGAGTGCTGGGATTATAGGCATGAGCCACCATGCCCAGCACTGTGGTATGTGGTGCTGATCGCTAATAGGCATGATTTACCAAGCCCGGTACTGTTGTATGTGGTTACCGGGATCAAACCAGGGACCTTGAGCTTGCTAGG
Source organism: Thryonomys swinderianus (assembly GCA_004025085.1). NCBI lineage: Eukaryota > Metazoa > Chordata > Mammalia > Rodentia > Thryonomyidae > Thryonomys > Thryonomys swinderianus. The sequence goes on along the minus strand of PVIC010038239.1, from coordinate 3,191 downwards.
CAGGTGCCGGAATCACTGAGCTAAATCTCTGGCCCTAGGATTATCATTATTAAACAGGACCTTAATGTCAGTATTTTACATAGGGATGTGAATTTTAATTATTGATGTTACTCATTTTTTCCCCCAGTTAACAGGCACCTGAGGAAGTTTGGTAGTTTTCTTTGAAAACTTTGTGCTGGTAACTAAGAGACCAACTGAGACTCAGATACAGTTTTGAAGTACTTTTAAATAAATTAACATCACTCCAGTATCATTATACAGAAGCATTAAGATCATTTTTGAATTATACCAAAATTAAAGGAAACAACTCAGCAGAAACCATGATGTTACAGAAAATGACAAGGCAGACTTTGGAGGCTGTGTATTCCCATGCTCTGTTCCCTGAGTAAATACCTTCTTGCGAGTTTCCTGTTAACTGCTCTTTTCAGCCCGCTTTTAACCACCTCCAGTAAACAATAAATTAAGTAGACTCAAATTTGTTTTCTCTTTAACATTAAAAAGTTTAAGAGTCAAAGCTGGGTCTGGTGGTCTATTTCTGTAATCTCATCATTCGGGAAGGCTGAGGCAGGAAGGTTGTGATTTCAAGGCCAGCCAGGGCAACTTAGTGACTTTATAAGGTCCTGTCTCAAAATTTTAAAAAAACTGTATTGTTATTTATTTTTTTAAGATAGGGTCTTGGTATATAGTTCCATATGGCCTTGAACTCATTATGTAGCCTAAGCTGGCCACAGACTCAGGGTGAGCTTCCTGCCTTAGCCTCCCAAGTGCTAAGAGTACAGATGTGGGCCACTATGTCTAGCTTTCAATATAAAAGATTTTTAAAGTTCTGGGGATATAACCCAGTGCCCCTCCTTCAGTCCCCAGTTCAAAAAATTAAAGGTTAGCTGGGGATTTAGCTCAGTGGTTTGGGCACCTGCCTTGCACAAGGTCCCAAGTTTGATCCCCAGTATCACATACCACAGTGCTATGTGTGGTGTATCACACCTGTAATCCCAGGACTCGGGAGGCTGAGGCAGGAGGATTGCTGAGGTCAAGGCTTGCCTGGGCTACATAGTGAGGTCAGAGCTAGCCTGCACTACGAAGTGAGACCCTGTCTCAAAAAAAAAATAAAGATCAATGAAATGTCTATTGATGTATTTCATATATATAATTTTTGTAATAAAGGCTAAAGTAGAGAGTGGATAGTGGACAAACACTGCCTTACAGATGATTACAGATATATAAATGTAAATACTGCATGCTAACTGATTGAGCCACTGGAGCTCCTATGATTATATAAATAATTTAAAATTTTTTAATTTGTGGTAAAATTCCATCACATAACATTTACTACCTTTATCCATTTTTGTGTCTCCTTCAGTAGCATTTAGCATATTTACTTTGCTGTGAAACAGACCTCCAGTGCTTTTCATTTTGAAACCCTGAAACTTTACATCCATTGAAAAACAAACCCCCCTTTCTTCCCCTCCCCCATCAGCCATCATTCCACTTTGCTCCTATGAATCTACTTTAGATAACTCATATACACGGGATCATCCTGTATTTGTGTCTTTGTAACCAGCTTACTTCACATCATAGATGACTTTAAGTTTCATCCATGTTGTAGCATGTGAAAAGATTCCCTTGTTTAAGGCTGAATAGTATTTCATTTTGTGTGCCCACTACATTCTGCTTTTCTTTTCACCCAGTAGAAGATATTTGGATTTCTTCCAACTCTATACTATTAGAAATAATGCTGCTGTGCGCATGGGGACCAGCTATTTCTTCAAGACCCTCTTTTAGTTCTTTTGTATGGGTAGCTAGAAATGGATTTGTTAGGTTATAGAGTTAGTTCTACTTTCAGTGTTTTCTGGAATCTCTGTGGAGTTTTACACCACGGCTGCACCATTCTGCCTTCCCTGACCCGTGACCAGAGTCTCAGTCTCCCCACACTGTCACCAGCACTGACATGTCCTGTTTTCTCTTTTAGATAGCAGCCCTCCTGACTGGGATCTGGCAGTATTTCACCACAGTTGTGGCTTGCCTTTCTCTAAGGACTGGGGGTGTTGAGCATCTTTTATAACTTCCCGGCCTTTGTTTATCTTCTCTGGAGAAACATCTATTCAAATCCTGTTCTCTGATGTGATTATCTGAGGAGCTTTGTTGTTGTTGAATTGTAGGTGTTTTTTGTGTCTTCACTTAGCAGATACATGGCCTGCAGATAGCTCTCGACTCCACAGGCTGCCTTTTCACTCTGTTGATTGCTTCCTCAGAGGCAAAAAGCACACAAGGACAGGAAGGAACCAAGAGCAGGCAACAAAAGATGAAACAGACAAATAGGACGAGACCACTCACCACCCTGCATACCCATCTATGGTCTCTCCAGTCTCGCTGTCTCTGTCTCTCTGTCTCTGTCTCTCTCTGTCTTATACACACACCATTGTTCATCATGGTTATAGACTCATCTAGCCTCTAAATAGCTCCTGATTTGTGAATCCTCTTTCTAATGCTCTCCTCTGAAACACTGGAGTTCTTTAGCCAGCTTTGTAGATAGTTCCTAAAAAAGTTGCCTATTCAGGATAACTTTGTCGAATCTCCTGTGTCCCTTCCATGCATCCCAAAATCATCTTCACCCATTATTGGCAACAAAACTGCTAATAATTATCTGAAATGTGTCCCCTCACTCTGAATACAGACCTTTCTTATTTTATTGCTGTTGAGAGACACCCTCACTTAGTGTTGAAATTTATGATGAGCAAGTTAAGAAAAACAACAGTGCATTTTTGGATTTTAAAAATTTTTTCTCTTAGAGCATTGGCTGCCACAGATTTTCATTACCATTTAAATTAATGTCTTAAAAAAACTACTTCAAAATGAATTATCTCTCATGACATTTACTTAAATTTATCAAACATACCAAAATATGTAGCTTCAGCAACAAGTGTTGCACACCAGTTGCTGAATCATTGTGGCCATTTGTTATCAGAATGGATACAGAAGTAATATGTTTACCGGAATAGTCTCTGAATGTGCCCCGGCTGCACTCACCTGAGCACACTCTGTGTCCTTTTCTTACCATCCCAACACTTTCTCTTAGTGGGCAGGACTGCAGAGGAAGCCCAGGGCTGCACACTGAGCTACATCCCTAACTTGCTTGCTCATTCACTTTTTCTCCCACCCTTCCTCCCTCCCTCCTTCCCTCCCTCCCTCCC
>PVIC010038238.1:0-17696 GCA_004025085.1 Thryonomys swinderianus | reverse complement strand
GTAGAAGCTCAGCTTCTGCATTGGAAGATGGCTTTCACTAAGCAGGTCATGCCAGGTATCTTTGGGACTCCGTGGCACTTTCTGAGAGGCTGTCCATGCACAGCTTCCTGCCAAGGGCTGTCTTGGGTCTGTGTCTGAGCCTGATACCTGAAACCCCACACTTCGGGGTAGATCTTGAACCACGGGTGGCTGTAGGTTTTGCAGACTGGAGCAGCCAGCGGCTCAAGCTCTGCCCTACAGGGCCCATCTGTGTTGCAAAGATGTCCTTCCTCTTGTGAGTTTCCTCCACAGAGACCAGAATCATGGAAACAGAAAGCAGTGAAGCCCTTGCATGAGTGAGAGTCGTGAGCTGGCACTGGGTGCTGCTTTGGAAAGAGAAACGGCTTGAGATGAACTGAATTAAATGACCTCAGCTAATATATCCATGAACAGTATTTTTCAGTTTTCTCCCAGGCCCAGTAGGCAGCTGCTGATGGGGCTCTGTCTTGCCTGCTGCTCTAGGGAGCAGTGTATGTGGACCATCTTTAGTGGAGGTGGCCCAGGGAAGAGAATCCGAAGGTCGTACTGCTGACAGGTGTCCCGCATGCTCTTCCCTGAAAGCAGTGATTCTTAGCCAGCTGTGCATTGGAATCCTCTGGGCAGCCTCAAGCGATTTAGAATCGCTCTCTGGGCTGGAGGTGTCTCCAAGGAGTCTAGTGTTAGACTTGGGTGGCTGTGTTTCCATCCCTAGCACCACAAGCAAACCAAAGCCCTCTCCCCGTGTGCTTCTGATTTATAGTGAAGTGTACCTTCCTAGCAAGCATGGGAGATAGAAATTATTCATTTCAGCTTATTGAAATGTTGACTTTCCCTTGGGTGTAATTCAGGAAACCTGACTCTACTTCACTTACTTAGATCAGAGCCCAGAGGCCAACGCACTATATTTCTTCCAGATCTGTTGCTTTTGTCTTTTGTGTAGTGCTAGGGATTGAACCTGGGGCTTTGTGTGTGCTAGGGAAGTGGTCTACTGCTGATCTACACTTCAACCCTTCAAATCGAATTTTCTCATAATATTTCCTGTAAAGCTTTTTAGTACAACTCACCTTTTAAAGGAAGTGCTGAAAGTTAATGCCTTAAAAAAAACTCATTGGGAATAAGGGAGTAGAGTGTTGAAATCAGCATTGTGAATCATTGTCTAAAAATTCAGTACACTGAAAGAAATTTATTTCTAGTTTGAATTACTACCACTAATGTTATATTTGTCTTCACTTTCTTCCACATCTCTCTGTCACCTCTTCTCCCTTTCTTTCCAGTTAAAACCAGGAGAATATGTGAATACAGGTACCTTTATGCAATACATCCACTGGATTCTTTCCCACACATCAACCCAGAGGGGAATATGAGGAAATGCAGGTGGTTGGTTAAGTTCCATTCTGGTGATGAGTCCTGGAACATGGGGCAGTGTTTTCAGTTCAGCTGGAATGATTTGGGGTCTGAGTTGTATCTACAGCATAATCAGGATTTTTAAAACTCTTAAACCAGTATCCTTGAGTTTGTAAACTGCTTGGGATCCCTGGAGAGTTTTTTTTTTTTAAGTTTTTTGACATGGAGTTTGACTTTGTAATTCAGGTTGACCTTGAACTCATTATGTAGCCTAGACCTTGAACTCATGGCAATCCTCCTGCCTCTGTCTCCTGAGTACTGGGATTATAGGCATGTGCTGCCTAAGGCCAACCCCCTGGTTTCTTGACCCTTTGGAGAAAGTGTCTCTACCCTTTGGAGTGGTCATTTCTTGGTAAGCACAGACTATTTGTCCAGTAAATGACTCAGGCCTAGAGTACAAAGTTCAGACTCACGGGTTTTCCCTAGGGGATTGTAAGTCTCTTTATTATACTCGGCAGGCTTATCTGATGATGTAGCCCATATTGAATTTAGCTTCATGGAAGACTAGGGATCAATAACAGTGATGGAGAGCGGAAGGGGAGCGGCCAGCTGCAGACAGCTGCTGCCTGGTTCTGCTTTGGTCAGAGTGGGAAGTACAGCTGGGACAGCCCTTACACCATCTCCTGTTAACTCTGCTTCGCATTACGACCAGCTTATCATCCAGGAGATGACCGATGCACATCCTGTCCCTCTTGTAGTCCTGTGACGTACGTGTGTCACCATTTCAGGGCTGTGAATCAGTGCAGATGGACTGCTTCTCTTGCCATCTCAGAGAGAGGGAACTGTTTCCTGTTTCCTGAGTCACCATGCATGTGTTTATGTGGAGAGGGAGCAGATGTATCTTCACCTTTTAGCAGGTGACATGTGGAAAGGTCTGTGTTTTAACCTCTCCCTATTGTGAGGGCTGTTATGTCAATGAAACGCAAAGATTCTTTCTTTTAGGTTTTCAGAGATGACACTATTTTGTGATAAAATTGTAATGTATGATATTATTATTATTATTATTTTTATTTTTTATTTTTTGAGACAGGATCTCACTTTGTAGTTCAGGCTGGCCCTGAGCTCACTATGTAGCCCAGGCAAGCTTTGAATTTAGCAATCCCCCTGCCTCTTCCTCCTGAGTGCTGGGATTACAGGCGTGAGCCACCACGCCCAGCACTGTGGTATGTGGTATTGATTGCTGGTGGTCGTGAGTCACCATGCCCAGCATTGTATGTGGTTACCGGGATTGAACTCAGGACCTTGCGCTTGGGAGGCAGGCGCTGGAACCACTGAGCTAAATCTCCGGCCCGGTATTATTATTATTTGAGGCAAGGTCTCACTCTATGATTCAGGCTGGCCTCAATTTCACTATGTAGACCAGGCTGGCTTCAGACTCACAGTAATCCTCCCACCTCAGCCTTCTGAATGCTGGTATTACAGGAGTGTACCACCACTCCTGACTATTCTATTATTTTTAATAAGTAAATGTCACCTACAATTTTGTCTAGGTGGCAAAACCAAGAAAGCCTCTGATTTCCTAGTGTATCAACCAAAAACCTGTGTAGCTGTAACAGCCTTTCCTGAGTTAAGGAAGTAACAGAGCTGGTCCTAAGATATGAATAGCTCTTCTTCTTCTTCTTTTCTTTTTCTTTTATTCCTTTGTTGAGGAGGTGTCCTGCTACATAGTTCAGCTGGACTTAAACTTACTTAATACAGTGAGTGGATATTCTTTGAGCTATGTTTTCAAGGACTTTGACTCTGCATTTTCAAAATTTAGACAAATTTCTGCACATTCTGTTCTCATAACTTTCACTGTTGTTGCTGTACCCCAAATTACACTTCATGAAGCCCCTACTAACCTCTCTTAGGGTACCAGTGCTCTAAGACCTTAGGAGAACTGACATGGTATTGGCTCCTGTGTTTTCTTTTTTTTTGCTTTTTGGAGACAGGGTCTCACTTTGTAGTTCAGGCTGGCCCTCAGCTCACTATGGTGCCCAGGCAAGCTGCCGCAAACTCAGCAATCCTCCTGTCTCTGCCTCCCGAGTGCTGAGATTACAGGCGTGAGCCACCACGTCCGGCATTGTGGTATGTGGTGTTGATTGTTGGTGGGCGTGCCTCCATGCCCAGCATTCTATGTGGTTACCGGGGATCGAACTCAGGACCTTGCGCTTGCGAGGCAGGTGCCAGAACCACTGAGCTAATCCTCCGGCCCTGTGTTTTCTTTTTTACACAAATGACCTGCATGTATGTTAGGATTTGTACATACCCTAGATTGCTTGATATACCTACCTATGGCACTTTAAAAAACAGAAAATAGCTAGTTGGGAGAAAAAAAAAAGCACATCAAGGAGACATAGTTGTTTGTTCTATATTAGGAAGGTTATTGAAATAATTCATTTAATAAATTATTACTGGGGACTTTTTTCTTTTGCATTACTGGGGATTGAACTTGAGGCCTTGGGCGTCCAAGGTCAGTGCGGTACCACTTGAGCTAAACCCCCAGCCTAGGGCACTTTGTTTTTTAAAGGAAGAAAACAGTGATGTTGGAATTGACTGGAATAAAGTCAGGGAGTAAGTCTTTTACCAGGGACTGGATTTCATCTTTGCCAACTGTGTATGGATTTTGCATTAGGTGCAAATTAATTCACTCCCCCACCCCCAACATAGCGCCGGGGATCAAACTCAGGACCTGTTGGGTGCCAGATAAGCACTCTACTTCTCAGCTACACTCCCACCCCCAGTGTACAAATTATATTAAACATAGTTTTACCTATTTTTTTCTTTCTCTCTGTCTTTGTCTCTGTCTGTCTCTGTATCGCTGTCTCTTGAGAGAGCCTTAAAGCCTTGAATCTTGTTTATGTGCATGGTTTATATTATGAGCTATCTCTCCCGTAGGTACAGAGCTGGGCAAGCTGCACCAGGGAAGACAGGTGTGTTTATTAGCTATGGTCGTGAGCTGGGGTGGTGTGTAAAAGCTACAGGGAATGACGACTAGCTGGAAACCCAGAGGACTGTTCTGGGTTGAAGTATCCAATAATAGAACCTGCTCATTGGTGGGGGATGGCTGAGGAATTGAGTTCCTGGCAGCTGGTCAAGTCCATGTATAGATAGATTACTTGACCACGTTCTTGTTGGAGGTTCAAAATACTTTCTTTGACCTGGGCTTTGTAGTTTTCATTGTTCATGTGTGGAATGATGTATGCTAGTTAAAGCTTATTAAATGCCACGGTTTTATTTTTAAAAACTTAAAACTGCTGGACATGGTGGGGATATTGGTAATCTCAGCTACTTGGGAAGGCTGAGACAGGGGTCAGGAGTTCAAGGTCAATTTGAAGAACTTAGCAAGACCCAGCCTCAAACTTCAGGAAAAAGCCAGGGATGTAACCTAGCACCAGTGTTTGCTTGGGATACATGAGACTTCAGGTTTGCTGCCCAGTACTGTCTTTCTGTTTTGGGAAAAGACACAGGGACATTTAAAGTGAGCCATTCCTCTTCCCACAGTTTGGGAATCAGGAGACCTGAGTGTTACTAAGGCTTCAGGAAGCAGCCTTGGGGCTGCGGTTTTAGCCAATAATGGAGGATGGAACAGGCTTCTTCCAGGACAACTTTAGAGCAAGTGGGAAGCAGGGCTGCTTCCACAGGCTGCTGCTGTGCTGTTCTGTAGCACCTTGGTGCCTGGGAGGCTGTTGATCATTCTCAGGTCTCTCTCCTTCCCTCCCTCCTTCCTTTTCTCTCCGCTTCCCTCCTTCCTCTCTCTCGCGCTCTTCTTTTGTATCTGCTCCCTGTTAGCTGATAGCACACAGAATAAAGCAATACCATGTTTGTCCTCTAGGAATTGTTGAAGAAGGGACATCTTGGGTTACTTGCCAGGCCCACACCAGACTTTACCACAGAAGACATTGTGTTCATTGTGTTCTGTGTGCCTCAACTATCAATTTTCTTTCCTAAAAAAAGATACCATTAAATAATATATATAGCATGAACCACTTTAACTACTGTATATACAATTTTGCAGTGTTAAGTACTTGCAGTGTCATCCACTGACCCCTATTACCTGTTTCTAGAATGTTTTTATCAAACAGAAGCATTATGCTGACTAAACACTGTCTCACACCCAGTCCCCAGTGACTTCTATGCCATTTGAATTTCTTGTCTTTCCAGATTGATTTATCCTGGATATTGCATATAAATGGAATAGATATATGTGGCCTTTGGTGTCTGATTTCATGTAACATAATATCTTCAAGCTTCATGCGTATAGAGGCATATACCAATTTTCATTCTACTTCTAAGGCTGAATAATAGCCTGGTGTGTGTGTGTGTGTGTGTGTGTGTGTGTGTGTGTGTGTGTGATTCATACCAATGGACACTTGGGCTAGTTTTGCCTCTTGGCAGGTGTGGGTGATGCTGATAACATGTTGTATGAGTGTCTTTGAGTTGCTGTTTTCCATTTTTTCTGCTCTGTGCTGAGGCATGGAGTTGCCGGATCACACAGTAATTCTAGGTTTAACTATTAAGGAATCACCCGACTCTTTTGTACAGTGCCTTGATCATTTAAAAATTGGGCAGTAGGCACACACGATAGTACATGCTATAATCCCAACACTTGGGAGGCTGAGGCAGGAGGATCACTCCCAAGTTTGAGGCCAGCCTGGGTTCCATAGTGAGTTCAAGGACAGCCTGAACTACACAGTAAGACCCTGTCTTGAGAGACAGAGAGAGAGAGAGAGAGAGAGAGAGAGAGAGAGAGAGAGAGAGAGAGAGAGAGAGAGAAAAGAAGAAGAAAAACAAGAATAAGAAGAAGAGGAGGGGGAGGGGGAAGAGGAAGAAGAAAAAGAGGAGGAGGAGGGTAGCGCGTGTGCAAGAGGAGGAAACACCTAACAACTGGGCAGTAATTCCTGTGCTTATTAGAAATGTTCATAAATATTTATCAGCCATTTGGAACTTTCATTTAGAAAATGAACAGAGCGTGTTGCTGGCACTTTATGTACTGATCTCATGTTATGGGGTTTATTATTTTTTGTTTGTGTTTGTTATTTGGGTACCTAGCTGTGTGTTCCCTACTTTTCTAGAAGTTCCTTGACCTGCTCTCCATTTTCCTACTTTAGTTTACTTTTTTGCTGTCTGTTACACCAACAAATATTTACTAATATCTTGATTAAATGTGCAACATATTTTAAAACATTATTATAAAAAATCACTTTTTAAGAAACATATTGGAATTTTTTCCAGGATTATTAAACTTAATATCTAGTATCATTTATTAATTTCTCTTGGTTGCAGATTAGTAAACATGCCTGCTGTTAAAAATAAGAAGGTAGTAAACAGAAAAGTATTAAGACAGTGGAAAACAGCTTCTAAAACTGGGAACCAAAATTCTAGGGGAGGAGAATATGGTTAGAATAGTTTTGTGTCACCTTAGCCTTTGTTTTATTTCCATGCTATTTTTCTTTGGCCACCTTGGTGGCCTCTCAGTGTGATATTTAAAGCCTTTTTCTGGAGAGATGAAGGGTGGTTGAAAGATGGATGACAAGTTTTGCTGGTTTTGTTTTTAGTGGACATCCAGCATTCTGACCTACCTCCTGAGTCACAGTGCCACCAATTATTTATCACCAGTGCGCCTTTTTGTGGCAGATGGCTCTGGGGTGGGTGTTGAGACACTCCATGACAAGACATCGAATGAGGCAACCATCTAGGCTCAGGTCGAGGGCACATTATTTAAGATACATATTTTACATTGATGTAAAAACATACTTTTGTTAAGAAAAGTAGCTGTGTGTTGCTTTTGTGTTCTCAGGTCTCACAAGGAATTTTAAGTCCTTAGATTTTGTAAACTTTTTTTTTTTTTTTCCCCAGTGGTGAGCTGCTATCCATGGCTGAGGTGAAACTGTTTGCAGGAATTTGAGCTGAAAGAGGCAGCTGGAGGCTGCAGTTAGCTCTGGGCCCCTGTAAAACCCTGAGAAGTTCTCCCCTGAGGGTATAATGCTTTTATTAGTAGAATTTCGTGCAGGGTTGTATGGGACAAGCCATTCCATATCTTTTCTTTTTAAAACACTGGAATGTGGAAAAGTAGTATTTTTCTCTCTAAAAAAGAACATTCAGTGGGTAATTGTGGGAGGTATTGACATCTGGATTAACTTGTTAGTGAGGGCCAGGTCAGTGAATAAAAGTAAAGCCCATTTTCTGCTTCAAGTGGTTAACTTGATGGTTCCCATGGTGGAAATCCATCCAGTCACTGCCACAGAGTCAGTTAGTGGTTCAAAAAATAGTAGCGGACACCTTGCCATATTTCTGGCTTTGTGTGGAATCCAGAAATAAAAAAGTAAAGGAGGCAAATTCTGTCCCTGCCTCCTGAGTGCAGTCTGCTTCCCAGGTCTCTTCCTGTATTTGTCCACTCTCTCCATCACTGTAACAGAGCACCTGAGGCTGGGTCACGCTTACTCAGCAGATGTTTTGGAGGATAGAAGCGCAACGTTGGACGTCCATGTTGGCTCTGCCTCTGGTAAGGCCTCCTGGGCTGCTGCATATGGCAGGAGCTTGGGTGCCGTCATAAGGCAAAACCATGAGGGATGGGAAGAACCTGACATGCTCTTCCGTAATGGCCTTCGGCTAACTGGCCAAGGCCCTGTGAGAACCACATCAGTCCTGCTCAGGGCAGGGCCCTCAGGGACCTAATGACCTTGCACGAGGCTCTATCCTTGAAAGGTCCCACTGCCTTGCCGTGATCATGCAGAGAACTCAAGTTTCCAGCACAAGAGCCCTTGGGTGAGAGAACATATTTAAACCACAGCCCTCCCTATATATTTCTTTTTTTCAATTGAAAAAAAAAAGCTTTATTTAAGATGGAATTCACATACCATGCAGTTCACCTATGTAAAGTACACAATTCTGTAGTTCTTAGTGTCTTTATAGACTTGTACATCTATCAGCTTAAGGTTGTTTACCCCCAACGGAGCCCTATTTCCCTCAGCTCTTATCTCTAATCCTCCCATCTTAGCCTCTGGTGGTAACCACCAGTCCACTCTCTGTCCCTGTGAATCAGCCTGTTCTGGATGGTTCCTATAAATGGAATTTAGGATATGTGATAATTTGTGTCTTGCTTGTTTCACTTAGCAGAATGTTTTCAGGGGGCAGTCATGTGTTGCATGTACTGGAATGTCATTCCTATTTTGTGGCTAGTAATATTCCATTCTGGAGATGCTGCACTTTTTGTGTATCTATCTATTGATGGGCATTTGGCTTATTTCTGAAACCTTTTGACTATTTGTCCCCCCAAATACCAGGATCAAATGCAGGTTCTTGCACTTGTGAGGTAGGTGCAGCGCCATGGAACTAAATCCTTGGCCTATGTATGTATTTATTTATTTTTAACCTTTTGACTATTGTGAGCTTGCTATCTGCAGAGTTTTTGTGTGGACATGTGTGGAATTTTCTTGGGCCCATTGCTTGGGCCCAGGCTGTGATACCATAGAATAATGTGGCAAGATCAGTTACTGTGAAAGCATGAAGAAGGGACACATCACCCTAATTTAGGAGCCCGGGAAGCTGCCCCTGAGGACATGAGGTCTGAGTTGAGACTTGAAAGCTTAAATAAAAAGTTGTTTTTCAGACTGTAACTCATCACCATTAGCAGGTTGTGAGAATCATGGCCAATGCTATTAGGAAGTGAACTAAATAGGACAGCCAATGTCAGAGTCCACGTGGTGAAGGTGAGCAGTGTGGGAAGCTCCACTGAACACAGTGTATTGCCGTTAGGAGGGTGCATTCTGTATGAAATTATGAGTGCTGCTGCTCCAGGGATTTCTGGAAAAGGAGATTAAATTATTGATCCAGAAATTTACTTCAGGTGTGGAGGAGGATAAGCAGAGATAATGACCAAGAAATCTGAAGATCCTTTGAAATCATCAAGTTCTGTGATCATCACACTTTACAAATTACTCATTTATTTAACACATACTGAAATGGCTGCTGCCCATCCAGAGTGCCAGGTCTTGGGAGCGTCCTTATGTCAGGTCCGCATGATTCCTTTTCTCTTGGGCTCTAGAATCTGGCAGAGGAGTCGTGCAAGTGAAGAAGCAATTCGAGTGACTCCTGGTAAAATATGATGGATTGAACATACCCGTGTCTCTAGTTGTCCTAGCGTGCCTCTAAAATGAGAACTAGTGGAAGAGAAAAAGACAAACACAACAACTATAATCCCAGTGCTCTGAGATCCTGAGGCAGGAGGATCACAGGGTCTGCAGCTGTAGTGTGATCGGAAGGCTGTGTGAGTTCAATTCTCAGAATTGGAAAGAAAAAAACAGGTGTAAGTACAATATTGATAGGAGAATAGTTGAGGATACCACAGGGAAAAAAAAGAAAAATCCGGCAACAGAGTTTTTCAAAGGAGGTGTTGTTTACCTGGAGGAAGTGAGGATGATGAACTTCTTTTGTGGTACTGGGGTTTGAACTCATGACTTCACACTTGCCAGGCAGGCATAGTGCCACTGAGCTACATCCCCAGCCTCAATGGACAGTTTTTTAAAAATTTTTTTGAGACAGGGTCTCGCTTTGCAGTTCAGGCTGGCCCTGAGCTCGCTATGTAGACCAGGCAAGCCTTGAACTCAACAGTCCTCCTGGCTCTGCCTCCTAAGTGCTGGGATTACAGGCATGAGCCACCACATCCAGCATTGTAGTATGTGGTATTGATTGTCAGTGGGCGTGAGTCACTATGCCCTGTATTGTTGTATGTGGTTACTGGGATTGAGCCAGGGACCTTGCGCTTGCTAGGCAAGAGCCAGAACCACTGAGCTAAATCTTTGGCCCCTCCACTGGACAGTTTTTGATTGGTTGCTTTTGTTTTATCTTGGGTCTCACTGTGTTGCCCGGCTGGCTCTGAATTTCTGGACTGAAGCCATCCTCCTGCTTCAGCCTGCAGAGCAACTGGAACTACAGGTGGGCATCACCACACCCAGCTAGAAGAAGCTGGACCATGAGGGACTCAAAGAAGAACGCCTGTGAGTGAGCCAGTTAGCCCCAGAGAACCATAGAAAAGTTTAGGGGAGGGAATTTCAGCATCTTGGAGAAGGCTGGACAGTCTGGAGCTGGAAAAAGGGGCTTGAAAAGATGGGCTGTCAGCTTTATTATACCCTCCCATCCCCACCCAGCAGACCTGGTAACTGGTCTCCTCCAGATCCCAAAGGTTACACTGTGAGCTGTAAATCATTATCCATCCATTTCCCCCACACACCTAAGAGATAAGATTCAGGCCCTTCTGAAACAGTGGCACACCTGGGCACTGCTTCCCAGATGGCTTCTGGGAGGGAGGTGGGCAGACCTGTAGGTTTCTCTGGTGGCTGAAGGGCCCAGGTGATAGGCAGCTTCTAGGTGATACTTCAGACACTCCCTTCCCACGCCCATTCCTTTTTGCCCATTCTTTTCTTAGTCATCAAGAGTAGTAGAGAATGTGCTGTGTGCCTAGCCACAACAACAGAAAAAACGGCCTGTGCCTATGGAGCTTCAGATAGTTTTCTAAATTACTTTCAAACTAAGACCTCTCATCAAGGTGAAGGGTAGAGTCCTTTCTGTCTGTCCTGCCATCGCTGCAAGCTGTAGCTCCTGTTCTCTGCTGTTCACATGCAGTGAGCTCACCCAAAGCTGGGCTTCCTGTTGGGAACAAACTAGTTAGTTAAAATTCCGTTTGACTGCTGTAGTGTGGGAATATAACCCCCAAGGAGAGGCCTCAGGGTTTCTTAGGGGTTAAGATATCAAGAATGATTTACAAGTTTTAGATGTCCTTCCTTTTGTTCTACCAATTTATTTTTCCTCCTGGGAAAACAGCCAGTATGATTGCAAAACATAAGCTTATAAAAAAAAGGCAAAAACCATGAATGTGAGAACACGAATTTTCTTGAGGATCACACCCATAATCTGGAATTTTACTATTAATTCCTAGCTCATTTAAAAATAACTAAAATATGAGATATCTTTCTTCAGTGGAGGTCACTTGGTTGGAAGATTTATATTGTGATGTGGAAATTTTACTTTTAGAGTTCATGTCTTTGTTTTTCTTTTCTTTTTGATCAGTTTGTCGTATTACTGGGGTTGTGTTTGAAATCTCCATTCTTAACTTCCTTTTCAAATTACTTTTGTCTTTTTCTCCTAAGACATGACTGAAAAGAGTTTGAAACGTTGCCAGGTTGTAAGAAGATTGGTGATATTTAAGGAAATAGCTGGCAGATCTCTGTAATGTCTACCTCTACATGGGCCAGTGCTTGAAATTTCCTTTGTGTGACTCAGTTAAAAAAATAAAAAAATGATAAGGCCAAGGGCGTGGAGTGAGTGGGAAGGGGAAGGGAAGAGTCCTTGCTTCCCCGACCCTGAGTGGCCAGGGGCTTTTAGGAAAGTTTTCATTTATTGCCCTCTTGTCTTCTGGGGGATTGTAGCATGTGGTGAACTCAGACCTGTCTCAGATCAGCTTTAGAAACGGAACTCAGCTCACTGCTCGTGGTTTCAGTTTGGAACGAAATCCTGACCCTTCACCCCCTTAGCCAACGTAGTTATCGTCACGAGTGTGGGAGTGATTCAGAGAAAATGCGCTGGGCTTAGATGTGCAAGATGGGCAGCCTGAAGTTTTCTTGGAGGGAGAGCAGAGCCCTTTGTCTCGGGCTCGCCCTGGGAACTCTGGAGTCTGCTGGGTGCTGAGCTTTCTCTCTGGGTGAACAGGCTTCCTCGGCTGTTGGCTTCTCCCCCAGGCCTAGCTCCTGTGCCTCGGCCTGTTTTTCTGGTACGTGTTTGCTGCTCAGCCTGAGTCCTTTATTTTTTATTTTTACTGCCAGCATGCATTTGGTTCCATGAATCTATAGATTATAATGGGATAAAGATGTGGGCTGAGGATGCTTGGCCTCTGGCCAGTGTAGACAGACTTAGGTGTTTAGAATCGGAAAGGCCGGCAGTGGCCCAGCTATAGCCTGGAAGCTGAGGATAGTGCTCCTGGTCCAGGGTCCATGGCTAACTAGTTAGCAGGTGGGCACACTGGTGAGGACAGAGACCTTGTTTGTATCAGTATTGCCAGCATTTCTCAGGTCTTTGCCTAGAAAGAGCAGAATTTTTAAGAAAATTATTTGCTAGAAACTAGAAGTGATGTGCTTTTTGAAAAAATAGGCACCTCAAACTTCCAAGTAAATGTGCCTGAGAGGCACTTGGAGATCGGCCCACTCCATTTGATGGATTTTGCTAAAAACAAGCCTGTGTGACTTGAAGAGGAAGAAAGGGTGGGAACTGTTGGGCTGTGAGATTTGTGTGAAGATAGTGCTCCTGGTCCAGGGTCCATGGCTAACTAGTTAGCAGGTGGGCACACTGGTGACAGTCTATGTTTTCTTGTCAGTTGATCTTTTTCTAATTATAGTGGTTCAGACATTTAATATGGGCAAATATGCTGGGTAAAGAGAGGGCAGGAATCCTAGAGGAAGTCCAGAGTATCAGGCAGGTGTTTTGTTTTTGAATTTTAATGCTGATGTACTTTAAAATATGAATATATATTAAAATAATGTATATCTCACTGCCTATAGGTATACACACATATCCATAATTATAATCAAGCTAATGTTGCTACCCTTCTCTACTGGTATGTCTGGTATATTTCTTTAACGAAGTTTCCTCCATCTTTGAGATGTTCACCAACAAAGGTTGACTCTGTGTGTGTGGGTGTGCACGTGCATGCACATGTGTTGCTTGGGATTGAACTGAGGGCCTTCTGCTGAGCTATATCCCCAGCAGATTTCTTGTTTTATTTTGAGACAGGGTCTCTCTAAGTTGTCAGATGCCCAGACAAGGCTTAAGCTTATGATCTTCCTGTTTCAGCCTCCTGAGTGCTGAGTTTATAGGGGCACATCACTACGCCTGGCTAATACTTCGTTCTACTGCCAAGACTTGACTGTGATACAGATGGATGTACTATATGTGATTGTCCTGAGATAACTTCTGTTCTTTGGATGGCTATATCTTGCTTAGATGTTAAAGTTTTACTTTAGACTCAGAAATAGCAGACACCAAGAGGGGACTGACAGATATGAGAGATCGTAGAAAGAACCTTCAGCAAGATCTTGTGCCCATGCTGTGTGGGTCAGAGAAAGGAGGGCTAGCTACGAGGGCAGGCCGGTGCTCTGTGTGTTAGCTGCGGCACTCTGCGGTGAGGGTTGGAGATGGGTTCTAGTGTGGTCTCCCCTTCACTGAAGCCAGACATGAGGGTGGCCTCCCAGGGTTGCAGTGGGAGACACAGTGAAGACCAGGCCACATGTCTCAGGCTCCAGCCACGTTGTCCTCAGTCCACTCTTTCCTCCTGGGAACTGAGTGGTATGGCGAGGGGCCCTCCCATCCCCAGTGCCAGCACTGGCTTTGCTCCCATGTTTCAGAGGCATCTCCTGGCAAGTATGGCATCTGGGGCGAGAGTGATGAAGGTGGCTCCTGAGTCATGTGCATCACAGGTGCAGCGGCTGCGCACCTGCTTCCTCACTGCCACCTGATGCCCCCGGGACACCTGTGGGACCAGGCATGATTTCCTGGCTTTTCCTGTCCCAGCCTTTCTGCTCCTTTTCTATTCTTTTCCTTTTCGAAGACTAGTTAATTCTGCTCCTGCTGTGGGTAATCTCATTGTTTCTGGGACAAAATGCACTTTTTCACAGTATCATCCTACAGACCAAGGTGTCCTTTTCTGTCAGTCAGGCACTGGAAAGACCGGTATGCTGAATGGCAATTTCTGCTTTCTGTGTGCTCACACAAAACAGGTGCAGCAGAAATGAAAAGGAAGGAAAAGAAGCAAACCCTAGCTCTTTCGGTTTGAACTGTGGTCTCTGGACCAGCGGGAGTAGTGGGACCCAGAAATTTGTTAGAAAGGCACAGAATGGATAATAGATTTTGTGAAATGGGAAATATTCAAAGGGAATGTGGTAGGGGAAAGTAATGGGGGAAAGAATGAATACGATTTGAAAAGAAAAAGAAAGCACATGTATATGGGGGTGGGGGTTGTGGGGTAGGGATATAATTAAAAATGAGAATTAACTCATAGTATCATATACTGGTACAAATTCCTTAATGTTGAGTGTGATTGTGAGCTGTATATAAAATGTACCAATAAAGAATTCAATTAAAAAAACTTATGTATTTAGGGGGTGGGGGTTGTGGGGTAGGTAGGGGAACGGGAAAAAATGATAATTAAATTGTGTCATATACTGGTATAAATTCCCAATATTGAATGTGATCATGTTGTGTATATACGATGTAGCAATAAAGATAAAAATTTAAAAAAAAGGTACAGTTGCAGCCCCTCCTAGACCCATAGAACCTCGCATTCTCTCATTCTGTCTGTCTGTCTTATTAACACTTGGTTACAGCTGAAAGAAAGCCTTCCATGTCATTATTAGTAATGAGGCCGGTACTGATGAGATTTGTGGGTGGCATTAAGTTGAGAAACGCTCCTGCCAGCCAGGACTATGGAATGGGAAGCTGCCTTAATCAATTAGCAAGGCAATCATTCCCAGCCTGTTAGGTCCTGTAGGGAACCTGAAGGCCTGGGAGAATGTGAGGTCCCTTAGGTGCTGAAACAGCTCAGGATTACTGTGTGTCAGTCTCAGTACCAGCAGTGTGTGGGTTTGGACCGTCTGCAGGGTCCAGGTGCTGCTTGCTAAGTCCTTTTGGATGCTGCCCTCAAGGCAGGTGACTGAAGAGCAGCCCACCTGGGGAGGTGGTACCCTGTCCTAGAGAGACCCTTACGCTTGTCCAAGTGGGATTTAGTGTTAGGCTTTTAGATCTCCATTGGGATATTGAGTTTAGAGGGGAGATTTGAACACTGTTTCTACAGTTCTAAAACTAGAAGCTGTTCTTGAGGATTTTGAACGTTTTGTTGATTTGATTCTCTAATCTCTCAAGTTTCACAAGACAAAGTCGAGGAGGGAACATTTTTTCCCTTGTATGCCTCCTTTTCTACAGTACTGATAGCCATGACTCATTTCTATATTCTCATCTTCCAGAAAAGTTTTAAGGTCCACCACTCCCAGTACTGGAGGTTGAACCCAGGGAGCACTGAGCCACATCTGTAGGCTCCTCTCCCTCTTTTTTTTTTTTTTTTTTTTGAGACAGGGTCTTGCTTTGTAGTTCAGGCTGGCCCTGAGCTCACTGTTAGCCCAGGCAAGCCTGGAACTCAGCAATCCTCCGGTCTCTGCCTCCCGAGTGCTGGGATTACAGGTGTGAGCCACCATGCCCGGCTTCCCCTTCTTTTTTATCTAAAGTCTTGCTTTGTTACCCAGGCTGGCCTCAAGTTGTGATCCTCCTGCCTCAGCCTCTTGTGTAGCTGGAATTATGGTGTGCACTACCATTTCTGCCTTTAAAAAAAAAAAACAAAAACAATTGTATTTGAAGCATTTCTTTTTTTGTTTTTGTTTTTGAGACAGGGTCTCACTTTGTAGTTCAGGCTGACTCTGAGCTCACTATGTAGCCCAGGCAAGCCTCAAACTCAGCAATCTTACTGCCTCTGCCTCCCAAGTGCTGGGATGACAGGTTTGAGCCACCACGTCTGGCATTTGTGGTATGTGGTACTGATTGCCAGTGGGTGTGAATCACCATGCCCAGTTTTGTGGTGTGTGGTTACCAGGGATCGAACCAGGGACCTGGAGCTAGGCACTGGAACCACTGAGCTAAATCTCCAGTCCTTGAAGTACTTCTTTTATGTAGGGCTTGTAATTTCTTCCTTGTCTTTTAATTATTATTATTTTTTGTTTCTCAGAATCTTCATTTTACTTTATGTCCAATTCTTTCTGAAAGTAGTGAGGAAACAACACTGGGGAGAGTTAGGTTGTTTTTTTTTTTTTTTTTTTTTTGGTGGTACTGGGGATCAAATTCGGGCCCTTGTGTTTCCAAGGTAGGAGTGGCACCACTTGAGCTAAATCCCCAGCCCTGAGAGTTAGTTTTTGAAAAGTAACCTAAATATACCAGTTTTGTTTCTGCTGTGCTAACTGCCGTGCCTGGGAATCATCAATATATAGATCTGGGGCCCTGGCAGCACACACTGGGTTGAGACAGGAGCAGCTGGTGGCAGCTGGGCAAGTGTCCCCTGATTTCAGACCAGAGAATCCACAGTGAGATGGGAAAGGAGAGGACGGGATGGGAAAGACCACCGGGGCAAATCATGGCTTGTCTTGGCCGATGGCGAGTCATGGAGAGCAGGGAAGGGGAATGGAACACGTGATCTGTGATGTTACAACATGGCGAGTTCGCCTGGGGAAAGTCCCATCCGGAATTTGATTTCTTTGTTCCTCGTATATCTGGAAACTTGAGAAACTGGGCCTTGGGTCAGCAGAGTCACTTTTCTTGATCACAAACTCTACCGTGGGAAGTGTGGCGGCTGCTGAAGCCTCTGATAAACCCTTTTGATGAGATCATGTGTGCTCAGGGTGGTATGCCTGTAGATTGCTGAGCCCTTCCTGTTCCATCTCTTCATCCTATTCCTCTGTTTGTGCTGTCCCCCGACATGGCTGCCCTGGGTGCCCAAGTGTCCTCCCCCCAGGTTCTGCGGGCCGTGCACACCCTGTTTGTGAGAGGCTTGATAGGGACACAGGTGCAAGCAGAATACCGCGAAAATGCCTCACCTTAGCCCCGGAAATGGGAGCTGGAATGCACTCCCTACATAGCAGAGCCTTCCCTGGTGACTGCCTAGATGAGAACATGCATTTATCTGAGGCCTGGCTTCTTGGCGCTCATGAGCTCTTTACTCAAACCATGAATTTGACAACTTACTGTGAGCAGAGAAAGGTAAGTCAGATGGGGAGGAGTTGCTTTATTTAAAACTGCTGGGTACATAGATGCTGTTTCAAGGGCCTTGCTCTGACCTATAGAAACCTTATCTTCCTCCTTCTGTGAATGAAACTGGGACTAGTTGTGATTCATTCTGATTTATTCATCAGAGAATTCCTTTGCAGCCTGCAGTGGGCTTTCCTTGGCTGGATTCTTGTTTCTACTTATTCAAGAAGCAACTAACTTTATGATTTATACTTTGTAGTAATTTATGTAACATTTTACTGTGTAACTGTGCATACTTCTGATCTGTGCCTTCTGATACTAAATTTATGCTAATTTCAGAAGACTATTTCCTTACAAGGATGTGAGTCTATAAATTTGGCAGTAGCTAATTAAGGGAGGATGATAGTTTTTCTCTTTTCTTTTTTTTTTTTGAGACAGGGTCTCACTTTCTAGTTCAGGCTGGCCCTGAGCTCACTATGTAGCCCAGGCAAACCTTGAATTTAGCAATCCTCCTGTCTCTG
>PVIC010038237.1:0-17715 GCA_004025085.1 Thryonomys swinderianus | reverse complement strand
GTTGGTCATACCAGGTAAGTATAGAAGAAAAGTCTAACGCACTGACAGCGAACCTTCTAGAGACCAAGTGCCAAGCCACAAGTCAAGCCAGCTGCCTATCCCAAAGTGCTAGCACTGCAATTAAACCTGAATACTGAGGTTTTAGTTTAGAAAAAATGACTCTACATTAACATCTTTTGTCTTAAGAAAAGCATTATTGCCGGCGTGATGGCTCACGCCTATAATCCCAGCACTCGGGAGGCAGAGGCAGGAGGATTGCTGAGTTCAAGGCTTGCCTGGACTACATAATGAACTTAGGGCCAGCCTGAACTACATACAAAGGGAGACCCTGTGAAAGAAAGAAAGAGAGAGAGAAAGAAAGAAGGGAGGGAGGAAAGAAAGAAAGAAAGAGAGAGAGAGAGAGAGAAAGAAAGAAAGAAAGAAAGAAAGAAAGAAAGAAAGAAAGAAAGAAAGAAAGAAAGAAAGAAAGAAAGAAAGAGAAAAGAAAAGCATAATTACACATGTAACTTAGGTTCCCTGCTGGTCTAAAGTCACACGTTAAGGATACATCAGCATTTACAAGGTATTTGAAAAGATGACCCAGGGAGAAAGGGGGAAAAACCTGTGTCACTCCATAGTACAGGTCCAGCAGACACTGAGGAGCCATAAAGGATGGCTGAAAATCATCAGTCCTGGGGACAAAAGGAAGCCAGGAGAGTAGCCTGTCCAGAGGCTGAGGGTGGAGGAAGCAGTCAGCACCTGCCCCTGAGAGGCTTAGCAGGGAGGAGAATAGGACAGGGAAATAAGGACAGATAGAAAGGAGGTGACAATACTGTAATCTTAAGATGTAGAAAAATGCAACTTTAAGACACAGTTATTCAAAGGTTACAATTCCTTTCTACCCTTAGATCTGTCTTTCTTCCAGCCCCTTGCCCCTAAATTTCTAGAGTCTTTAAAGATACTATAAATCTATAAACTTGACCCATGTTTTTTCTCTAGTACTACAAATCCATAAATACTAAAGATTTCCACTTTCAAAGGAATAGTATTATTAAATGGCTGCCATATGTCTAAACTCCAAACGTGTACCCACTGTGTATTTAACCTAGTTGAAACTGGGCATGGTAACTCACACTTGTAATCCCAACACTCAGGAGGCTGAGGCAGGAGGCTCTCCATGGGCCAGGTTGAACCACACAGTGAATTTGAGTCCAGCCTGAACTTCAAGGGAGACCCTGTTTCCAAAAAAAAAAAACCCCACCAAAATATAATCTAGTTGATGGTCAGCTTTTGCTATAGCCTGGTAATGGGCAAGCTAATCTTAAAATAATAGACACTAAGTATATAGTAAGTACCTGAAAATATAATGAACATCCTAGATTATCCATCTCAAAGATACCTAAGACCACACAGATACGCCTAAGCTCAGACCATACCATGCCTCACCCATCAAGGACCCACACTCTGTGTATGTATTTCTTTCTTTTTTTTTTTTGTATGTATTTCTTTGATTCCACCTAATAAATCTTCCTATGCCTCTCCTGGGTGTGTCCTGAAATGTTTTTCCATGATTATATGTCAAGAACCTGTCTGTAGTCACCCATGGCAACATATAATCCCAGCACTTGAGGAGGCTGAGGCAGGAAGATTGCAAGTCCAAACCCTGTATGGGCAACTTAGTGAGACTTTGTCTCAAAATAAAAAAGGCTGCAGCTTGAAACAAAGGCTCTGGGTTCAATTTCCAGTACCACAAACAAAAACAGAACCTGTCCAGGGTGAGCTGAAGTCCCTATCACCTATTTGGGGAACAGAAGCATAGCACTGGGATCGACTCAGGTTTGTACCTGGTCTTCAAACCTTTTTAGTTGCATATAGTTCCACCTATATATTGGGAATGATTATAACTCACAGGACCATAATAACTAAACAGGATAATATAAAAAAGTCCTGCCACAGAACCTGAAGAAAGTAAATACTCAAACAAAAATTCAAACTGGCTTGTTATCAACACCACCTCTATCATCATCATTATTTAAAGACCTCAACCACATTGCCATAATAAATAGTGAGATTCTTTTACGTGTTTCTGATAATACTCTTCAGTGCAAGCCTGGAGGGCAATGCCAAACCAGAAGCTAGTTAGAGCATTTGAACAAAGTGGCAAAACAGTGTAAGCTAGAGCTAAAGGCTTCTGAGAATTTAATTTGGTCCAAGGACATAGCAGGCACATCTAAAGGAATGCAGTATTTTTATGTCCTAGTGTTCTCTGGCAAACCAGATTCGAGCTCTCCATGACAGACCACCTTGGCCTGGACCTCGGAGGCCCATGGTGACCACATGAGCCCATTCAAGTCCTCAGGTATTTCAATGGGCCTTCTCCGCTGAAATGCCAGGCTTCTGTGTTCTAGATGTGGTCAATATCCAGAACGCTGGCATTATCATCTCTGTCCTTGAGAGAGGAAGATGGTGAGCTAGGATACTGATTTCCTTGGATACCATTATCAGTCAAATATAGTCCTCAAAAAAAGGCATATTGAAGTGCCGGGTGTGGTGGCTCATGCCTGTAATCCCAGCACTTGGGAGGCAGAGGCAGGAGGATTGCTGAGTTCAAGGCTTGCCTAGGCTCCACAGTGAGCTCAGGGCCAGCCTGAACTACAGTGTGAAACACTGTCTCAAAAAAAAAAAAAAAAAAAGGCATATTGAAGTCCTAACCCTCGGTACTTCAGAAGATGACCTTTTTGGAAATAGAAATAGAGTCATTGCGGCTGTAGAGTGGGCCCCTGAGCCAACGTGTGAAGAAAGCCTAATCCAAGGTGATATGAAGACAGAGATACACATGAGAACTGTAAGATGACAGAGGCAGAGGCTGCAGTTACCCAGCAGCAAGCAAGGAACACCTAAGACTGCTGGCAAACCACCGAAAAATGTGAAGAGCATGGGCCGTGCTGACACCCTGACGTAGTTCTAGCCTTGAGAACTGTGATGTGATAAACTTCTAATATGTTAAGGTGTCCAGGTTCTCCTATTATTTTAAGCTGTCCAGGTTGTGGCACTTTTTTACAGCAGCCATAGGAAGCAATTACAGGCAACTTACCCCTTTTCTTCTATTATTTATCTTCAGATTGGTGATTTGTGGTCAACATTCCAACAAGACCTAACTTGGGTTTTTTTGGAAGCAGGGCACAGTTGCTGGAGATCGAATCCAGGCCATGGTATGTGCTAAGCAAACAGAACCATTGAAGCACACCCCCGGCCCTAAAACACTTTCCTGAGTAAAACATTTCACAGGGTTCTTTTAGAATTCAAGTATTGAAATTTTTTTGGATGGTATTCAAAACTGCATTGAACTTTAGAGCACACTAGATTGTTGAGAGATACCATTAGGAGATTAAAATTAATATCTAACAAGATGAATCAATAGAGAGATATGGTTTAGCATTGCAAATGACACTTTCCTTCCGGGAAAAAGTTCTTTGTTAGCTCTGTAAATATTTGTATTGATTAAATTTTAGGGCATAACGTACCATTATCTGTGCAGGGAAGAGAAATGTCCCACCCAGCCTCAGAAGGGTCACAGAGGAAAGAATGACAAAAGTGAATGATTAGAAATAGGTCATATAGGGCCGGAGATTTAGCTCAGTGGTTCTGGTGCCTGCCTAGCAGGCACAAGGTCCTGGTTCAATCCCTAGTAACCACATACAACAATACTGGGTATGGTGACTCACGTCCACCAGCAATCAGTACCACACACCACAGTGGCGGGCATGTGGCTCACACCTATAATCCCAGCACTTGGGGAGGCAGAGGCAGGAGGATTGCTGAGTTGGAGGCTTGTCTGGGCTACATAGTGAGCTCAGGGCCAGCCTGAACTACAAAGTGAGACCCTGTCTCAGAAAAAAAAAAAAAAAAAAAGGTAATATATCAGGAAAAGATCTAAAAGGGTCCACATTTCCTCATTCTACTTATAGGATGTTTTTAGAACAGGCAAAGCTAATCTATAGAGATGACAATCAAAAGAGTGGTGGTGTTTCAGGGCTAGAGTGGAGAACAGAGTTCTGACTGGACCGGAAAGACTACAAGGATGCTTCCAGCAGAAATAAAATGTCTTATTTTGACATGAAGAGTCGGTTACATATTCGCCTGTCAAAACTCTACTAGTAACTTTACAGGCTATGCATTTCACTATGTGCAATTTATACTTCCATAATTTTTTTATGGTCTCATAAAAATTTAAAGGGATTAAACTCAAAATTTAAAGGGATTAAACTCAAGTTCTTGTACTTCCAAGGTAGGTGCAATGCCACTTGAGCTAAATCCCCAGCCGCCCCCAAATGTTAAAATACTTGAATATAATGACTTTTAAACATGATAACAACAAAAAATGCAAACAAAAAACACCCAATTTATAGTCATTGTTTCCGGGAACAGTGGCACAACACTAACCCCAGGGCCTGGGGAAGCTGAGTTAGGAGGATAGAAAGCTCGAGACCAGCTTGGGCAATTCAGCAAGACCTTATCTCAAAATAAAATTTTACAAGGGCTGGGTGTGTAACTTGGTGCCAGAGCCATTGCCTAGCATGTGCAAGGCCCCATGTTTAATCCTGAGTAACACAAAAACAGATAAACTGGGTGTGGTGGCTCATGCCTATAATCCCAGCACTTGGGAGGGTGAGGCAGGAGGATTGCTGAGATTGAGGCTTGCCTGAGCTACATAGTGAGCTCAGGGCCAGTCTAAACTAAAAAGTGAGACCCTGTCTTAAAAAAAGAAACAAATATGGTCACTGTAGAGAATTTGGAAATTTTAAAGTCCAAGAATTTTTTAAATTAAAATATTTTAAACAGTAAATAATTTCAATATGCTATGAAGTATAATATAAGCATATGTTAGAGTAAATAATTTTAATGACATAAAATGATACAAATATAAATTAGCATAAATTGAAATTAATAAATAATTTCTTTCTGTGGGGGAGCACAGGGTGTTAAACTCAGGGCTTTCCACATGCCAGACAAGTGCTTCACCACTGATCTACATGCCCATCCCTTTTTATTTCTATGTTTGGAGATAGGGTGATGTTAAATTGCCCAGGTTGGGCTTGAACTTAAGACTCTCCTGCCTTGACCTCTGGAGCAGCTGGGATTACAAGTAGGTGCTACCACATCTGGCTAATACAAAACTTTTGTATCCTACTTCACTTGTCATTTTATTCTAAGCTCTTTCTATCCTAATTGGTTTTTCTTTTTACTTTCAAAGTGCTCTTTTTGGGCCTGGTTTTTAGCTTAGTGGTTCCATTGCCTACTTTGCAAGTACAAGGTCCTGAGTCTGATCCCCAGTACCAAAAACAATAATAGTAATAATGAAAATAAAATAAAAGTGTCCCTTTTCTATCCAGTAAAATGACAGTCATGAGGGGAAACAGTCTCTGAGAGGAAGGATGAGAACAAATGAAGTCGCTCTGCAGTGTACATTCACAGGTCACTTTTTACAGTCTTCACGCACAGAAGACAGAAGGAATACCCCACTTGCTTGGGGTCCCCAGAGCCTATTACCACATCTGGTACAAAGTAGGACCACTAGAAACATTTCTGAATAGTGTTCCCCATGAAATGAATTTCAAGTTAAAGCATAATAGACTTGAGGACAGACATGAGTAAGTCTTTGATTATCAAGGATCAGAAACAATTCCAAAATCTCTAATCTCAAAGGGACTGTCAAAAGTACACTACCATGTGTCCAGAATAGATTACAAATCTATCTCCCTAAGAGAAAGCATCTAGAGCCGGTGGGATCTCCAGTTCTTCCTCAAGTGTAAGATTCTGCTTCTATCATTCCCTCCCAGGAGACCACAGACCCAAATCACCTGCTTATTCAGAACTTTCTTTGGTGGGAGGAGAGCAGATGGTCAGCCTTAGGCAGCGAAGGGGCTCAGCTTCCAGCTTAGTGCTAAACTTCACAAATGTCAAAGGGATCCAATTCCTTGCCTCTTCCAAAGATCAGGTAACTGAGCCCTGAGGAGCCGATCACAGTGCAAGGCAGGAGCAGGCAGTTGATAAAGCATCGTGTATTCCTCAGAGACATACCTGCCCATGAGCTGGAAGTGATGGGGCTACACTGAGACACCCACAGTAGTTATCTCCACTGGTAGGACCTGCAGGATTTTTAACTTTTCCTTTTTATCTGCCTAAGCCTTCTGAATGAATATATAGCGCTCTACAGATAGAAAACTATAACTTGTTTCTGTGTTTTCCTGAAGTTAAAAAGATTCATTTGAATTCATTTTCAGAGGCAAGTTACTCGCCACTCCTGAAAGGAATAAAATGATGTTCAATAAAACAGAAAAGGGAACAGTCTTTTCTCGACCTTCTCCTGCCCCTCTGTTGAGCAAATGCTTGTAGACCAATAATTCCTGAGTACACATCCTGTACCTGCCCGCGGCTGACACCAGGTGGGGTGAGGCCCTGCGCCAAGGTACTTACCATGGCCATGGTTCTATGTCGAGATCAGAGTTCAATCACCCAGCAGAAGTACCTGTGTGAAAAAGCAGAGGGGAAATGACTTGTGATAAGGGAAGTGGCATTGAAAGCACTTGTCAGAACGTCTTGTCGTCTTGTCGTTAAATGAGGTTAAACCAAGGGAAATGACACATAACTTCAATAAAAATCACCTATGTATTAGCCAAAGATACAGGGGGCAGACTAATCATTTTTAAAAAACTGTTAGAACAGTTGTGTTTATTATGGCAACAAACTGGTCCCTACTTGCTCTTCTGTTTGGAGATACACAGTACAGAAGTGGTTCCTGTTTTGTCAGAGTGAAGCACTCTTACTGGTACTCAAAGCAGGGAAAGATTCTCAATTGTATGCTTTGGTGGATCAGAAGAGGTGCCCCTTGGAGAGCAGAGGTGATCTGTCTGCGTCAGGGTAAAGTACAGCACCCCAGGCTACAAACTGTGTGTGTGTGTGTGTGTGCACGCATACGCACACGTGTGTGAGTGCACGGGTGTACGAGTGTGAGTGCATGTGTGTTTAGACAGGCATAGTCAATATTAGAATCTGTTCATCTTACAAAGGCTGTTTTCATTGCCATCAATTCAGAATTAAAGAGGCTTCTAGCCAAATGGGAACAAAGCTTTTTCACATGGTGGGGGCTGGACCTGGAACTGGGATAAGACAAAATAAAATTTATTAAAGATGCCTCTTCCCTTTACTTTAGTTTCACTCATTCAACTCCATCCTGTTTCCAGCAGCCCCTCTTTCATCAAGAAGATTTTAATCTTAATACATAAAGTTATTCAGAGTGCAAGAAACGTCTTCACTGTAGTTTAGGATTGTTTTATGGGCTCTTGTGATATATAAGCAGGACCCAAGGGGATGGCCTAGTGCCTCCTGCTCCCATATGTAACCCATATGGACAAGGTACCTCCTCTAACCAGTCAGATTCCTGACAAATGAGAGTTACCCTAGAGCCAGAAGTTTGGCATCCTGGGAGCTAGTTAAAAAAAAAAGACTCTCTTGGGCTGGAGGGTTAGCTCAGTGGTTCCGGCACCTGCCTCGCAAGCGTAAGGTCCTGAGTTCGATCCCCCGTAACCACATACAATGCTGGGCATGGAGACTCATGCCTGCCAGGCGTGGTGGCTCACGCCTGTAATCCCAGCACTCAGGAGGCAGAGGCAGGAGGATTGCTGAGTTCAAGGCTTGCCTGGACTACATAGTGAGCTCAAACCAGCCTGAACTACAAAGCGAGACCCTGTCTCAAAAAGGGAAAAAAAAGAGACTCTCGCCGGGCATGGTGGCTCACATCTGTAATCCCAGCACTGAGGAGGCAGAGACAGGAGGATTGTGGAGTTCGAGGCTTGCCTGAGCTACATAGTGAGCTCAGGGCCAGCCTCAACTACAAAGCGAGACCCTGTCTCAAAAAAAAAAAAAAAAGACTCTCGGGACAGATTTAGCTCAGTGGTTCCAGTGCCTGCCTAGCAAGTGCAAGGTCCCTGGTTCGATCCCTGGTAACCACATACAATACTGGGTGTGGTGATTCACACCTACCAGCAGTCAATACCACATACCACATTGTAGGGTGTGGTGGCTCATGCCTGTAATCCCAGCACTCAGGAGGCAGAGGCAGGAGGATTGCTGAGTTTGAGGCTTGCCTGGGCTACACAGTGAGCTCAGGGCCAGCCTGAACTACAAAATGAGACCCTGTCTCAAAAGAAAAAAAAAATGTAGACTCTCAAGGACCCACACCTCCAGACCTCCTGCCAGAATCCTTATTTTAACAAGACTTCCCAAATATCTGTCTGCCTAGTAGTTTGAAGAACACTGGCCTGGACAACCTGACCAAGCAGTACTTTTCAATAATAACTAAGTCCCTCTTAATTCATTAGCACTTAAGGCACGTTTGGTCCTGTTCGCTTCTGTTCGCTTCTTATCTTGCAGCTTTCCTCTGGCACAGCTCCCCTCTTCCTAGTTTCCCTACATTCACTCCAGCTTGTCCCTGAATTATAAGGGAGTTCACCCTCTTCCGGGGGAAAAGCCAACTGTGACTGGGACGCTGCCCGAGCAAAGGTCAGAAGTGGGAAGAAGCAGGGATGAGGTCAGGCCTAGCAAGGGGATGAGCCTGTGGAAGCAGAGGCACAAAGATAAGGCCGGAAAAGCTCAGAAACTGACTGGGAAGGACCCAACAAATTTAGTATTATAAAGTCGGGAATGGGAAAGCAGTATTAAATTTTTTGTTATTTGCAGAGAAATGTCATAAAAAAAGACACATCTTAGTGAGGTACCACACTATAGAAAAGACTGGAGTAAGCAGGACTGGAATGAGGGGCAGGCGTCAGGAAGGCTCGAGGGCTGGCTGCAGTCAGAGCTAGAGAGAAGGGAAGTCCTGGGAGGGTGTGGAACTGACACTATGACACACAGGAAGGTTTGGGAGCAAGGCTTCGTCAGACATAGTTACTCATGGATGGTGTACATGAATCCCTTCAATCTTCAGACAGTCATAAAGCACCTCTATAGTCCTGGGACTGTTCTAGCTGATAGAGATATGTAGAGATACGGCAGTGAATAAGACAAAGAAGCTGCCTTTACCCAGCTCACAGTCTTGTAGGAGGGAAAGGCAAAAAAATGAACACCTGAATGCATGAAACAATGTCAGACACTGGTAAGATGCAAATATAACAAGATAATGGCATAGAGCAGGGATATGGGTAGAATCCTGCCTTTGTAGCCTACAAGCTAAGAGTCATTTTCACATTTTCAAATAGTTGACAAAAAACCCAAAAGAATATTTCATGATAAATGAAAATTATGTGATACTGAAATTTCATTACTTCTACATATGTCTTAAAGTTGTTTCCCTACATTTTAAGTTTCACTTAAAGATTTCTCAATGCATATGGTGAAATATAACCTAACTTAATGTACAAATGGACTATAACCTGCCCTTTTAATAAGCAGCTGAGTCTCAGCCAGTCAAAAGCAGACAACTGTTTTCCCAACCATCCTCAAATAGTGCAGATGAGAGCTGTAACCAATCAGGCTGTCTCTGCATCTCACCTCAGTTTTCTGTATGTCACTTCCTTTTCTTCTTGCTTTAAGTAAAAGCCAGCTATCATGCACCCCCCAGGCATTTTGATGCAGGCTGCTGCCTGACTTGCAAAACTAGATTTAGTGTAACTTCGTTTTTTAAGAATTTTCATAAATACAGATTTATTGGCACACAGCCATACAAAGTTGTTTATATACTGTTGGGCAGTTTCTATGCTGCAAAAGCAGAAATGAGTAGTTGTGACAGACTATACAGGCCACAAGATATCTTGTCCTTCACAGAAAATATTTGCTAATCCCTGATACAGAGGGTGACAGAGCCAGGTAATCAGGAAGGGGGCAGATCTGGACAGGGTGATCTTGAAGGCTTCTCTGAGGAGATAACGTCTGGGCCGACTAAAGTCTGAAGGGGCCAGCCATTCAAAATTCTTAAGGGAAATTCTTTCAGGTAGAAGAAACAGTTAGTGCAAAGGCCCTGATGCAGACACAGGTTTCCTATGCTTTACAGGAGAAACAAAGCGGGGACCCACTGCCTGGGAAACTATGTGATTATGAGGTTGGAACTTGCAGCTCCATTCCATCCCCACCTCACACCAGCCATGCTTTTCTTTTGTTAATTGTCTTTTTTGTTATATGCCTGTAGCCTTTATGATGTATCACCGTTTCCTGCCTCCCTCTCAAGGTATACAGAGGAGCTGGTTCCTGGACACAGATACCCAAATCCCCGTTACATACAAATCCCTGTTAGGTCCTGTTACATAAAATGCATACTCTTTGCCTACAATGTATAAACATTCTCCCATGTACTTTAAACTACTGTGCAAATATTATATAAATATTGTTATACTTATTGTTTAGAGGATAATCACAAGAAAAAGTTCATATATATTCAACACACACACAAGACTCATTAAAACATATTTCCAGAGCCAGAGATTTAGCTCAGTAGTGCCAGCGCCTGCTTAGCAAGTGCAAAGTCCCTGGTTAGATACCGGCAACCAGATACAACAATATTGGGTGTGGTGACTCACACCCACCAGCAATCAGTAACACATACCACAAATGTTGAGCTTGGTGGCGCAAACCTGTAATTCCAGCACTCGGGAGGCAGAGACAGGAGGACTGCTGAGTTTGAAGCTTGCCTGGGCTACATAGTGAGCCAGGGCCAGCCTGAACTACAAAGCGAGACCCTGTCTCAAAAAGAAAAAAAAAAACATGTTTCCAACCTGTAGTTAGTTGAATCCACGGATGTAGAACCTGAGGGTATGGAAGGCCTACTACATAGAGAAATAATTTATTTTGCCCATATAGTTGGTATCATAGATTTGCTAAAATGGTCATGGCTCATAGAAACAGTTTGGGAAGGGAAAGAACAAAAGGCTGGAGATGAGGATACTTTGATACTGGGTAGCCATGGAGAATAATAGCACAATGCTGAAATTAGCTACTGAAGGTAAAAGCTACCACTGGAATTTAGAAACTAATTCAACTCCTGTGAAGTTGGTTCAATGGTGCGTAAGGAAATGCAAACTGTGAACTGTTCAATCCTTTGTTTATTGTTATCTAATACCTATGAGGAAATTAAAGGAGAGCACTAGGTTGGGCCTTGATGCCTCCACTCTCAGGTTTCCATAAGTCTGGGCTATGGTCACTAACCTCAGTGCCATCCTGAGGTAGAATGTATAGCAGAACTATAGAAAGTACCACCAAGAGCTCGGGCCACCAAGAAGGTAGCACATGTGGGAAGAGGGCAAAATCAAGAAACCACTGACGCCAAGGAGAGCAGCGTAAAGGAATTGTTTCATCTGGTGCACAGGTGTCATCAGCTTCCTGAGGAGCCTTCACTAAATGGATCCAGACAGTCACCAATTTAGGGGCGGGGTCTGGTTTTAAACACTGCAGAGAGGAAGGACATGCCGTACACGGGTTGATAACTCCAGAGGTCACCGCAGAACTACCACAGGCAGAGGTACGTGATCCAGACTCGCAGGAAGTGTTTCTAAGGGGACACCAGTAGAGCGAATGAGAGCCACCTCTAAGACCCGACCACCCCAAGAATGGGCACTGTCCACTTCCCCACTGGTGCCAAATGGAAAGCTGCAGATGAGACAGCTGCTTGCTTTGTATGGAAACCATGTAGGACCAGTAAGATACCTGGGATATTCATCCACTGAATACACCATTAGCCTGTTTGTGGTAAATGCTGCCATGAATTCACGTGAGAACAGGAAAAGGCAGAGTCAAGGGACTGTTCTTAGCAGATTGGAAATTTTTGAATGGCTAGTGTAAAATAAGGTAAATGCAACCAATATTGATACAAGTAAAGCCATAAAGTCCTGTGCAGAAAGCGCTCTGCCTTTCAAGCGTCTCAGCCCCACCTCTGTTTGAAGGCCCCTGTTCCACATCACATGAATGACCAAGAATACCCTTCCTTCAGTGTAGTTTATGTGTGAGTTGAATTCAGTTACTGATTGGCTGACAACTTGGCAGACACAGCTTTTGGGAACCAGAACCCCCCCTTTGATTCCACATAGCCTGGGAATAAATGACCAGTGAGGAATCAGGGGAGGGGCATCTCTCTCAAAACAACAATCTTTATACAAACATTTCCACTCCTTGGACTCTACCAAGAAGTGGAAAGACTGTGTGAGCAAAATGTTCTGGAAAACCTGAGAGATATTTACTCAAAGACCTAGAAATATTTTGCTAAAAAGGAAAAAATTATCGTACTTGAAAACCAGGTGTTTTTAGCCAGTTTATTTTAAAATGCAGACACCACACAGTGTAAATCTATTTACACAGAGACAGGTGTTGTATATTTATTTTTTATAACAGACAGTTGTTGTCTATTTTGTTATTAGTACTAAATGAGTTTCTAAATAGGCCAGAGAAATGAAGACAGAATGAGCTATTCCTAGTTTTTCTCATCAGATATCTGACTGTAAATGTAAATTTAGCCCACATAACTGCTTTCTAGCAGTGTCTGGCTTCTTTAAGGCCCAAGAAGACTTGGCAGAGAAGAGGAACAGAAAGGGAAGGAAAGAATTACTTTCCTGAGTTACTGTAGGTCTCTCCTTGGCTACACAACGTGTCCAACTCCCAGGAATGAGAGGCTTCTAGGAGCTTCAACTACAAAAGCCTCTCACTTGCCCCACCTACCCTGCAGTGCCCTGCTCTTTACAGAGCCACTGCAGGAACCTTTGGCCCTCTCTGCTTCCTTGATTCCTTTGTTCTTGCTCGCTGAGGGCCTTCCTACAGTTCCATAAACTGAACAGCGTGACGAGAATCACAATGACTCAGACTTTTACATTGGGGTTTTAAAAGTTTGCTGCTCAGAGGGGACAAAATAACCAGCAACTATGCCTCGGTTTTTACCTCTACAGATGCAAATGCACTTACATTTCAGGGTAGTTCAAGTTCTCCCAAAAGCATCAGGAATGTTTCAAGACAGGAAGGTGAAGACACACAGTACTGCATTTTTTGGTAGGCGATGGCTAAAAACCAGGGTTTACAGGGTGTGTGGTTAAGGACTTCCATTTCCTAACAATGTCAGAACTCTATTAATCAGGGCTTGGGGTGGAGTTTTAAAGACAGTCTTAGAATAAATAAAAGACAACCGAAAGTTAAACATGTGACCCATATCAGTAGTAGTTACATAGGGAAAAATATATTGGTGCACCCTACTTCAGGCAAGATCACATAAATTCAAAAACAATTTACAATAGACTCGTAAAAAAATTAGGCCTGTTGGGAATGCATCTATTATTTTCCAATGGTGGCCCAATGAATAACTGTACACTATCCCTCAAATCCTCCAACTGTATCTTTGTTAGTGCACTGATCACTGTACGGAACCAAGTACTGACTCAATCATGTTTTCTTATGACTTTGTGGCAGCTCATGGGAACATGAACCATGGGCCTCTGATTTCAAGTATAGTTTAGTAGCCTTATCTGTAGAGGCAACAGTGTGGGTGCTTTATCCCTCTTATGTAGAATGTGGAAAGCAGGAAGAGTAGATTTTTCCCTCAGCCTTAGAAAGTAAAATCAGCAAACAGCCATCAAAACAAAGATATGCAAATTCATCTCAATGAGAACAAATGGTTCCTGGGCCAACGCAGCCTTGCTAAAAGGTATCAGCATATTAGAAAAACTGTATTCACCATCTCTGCAAGAAGCTCCACTCAAAATGGCACAAAGACTTTCTTTAAAACACTCACCACTGGGCTGAAGATTTAGCTCAGTGGTACTAGTATCTTCCTTGCAAGTACAAGGTACTGAGTTTGATCCCTGATACTGAAAAGAAAAAAAAAATTCACCACTGGTACCAAATGAGTTTTGAAGTAGACGACAGAAATGAAGCCAGACTGCGATACTCTTAGTCTTAGGAGTCCTAAGAGAAATAGATTTAGTCCCTGTGGGGGCCAGACATGTTCCCACATCGAGGGTGAGTTTTATTTCTCTGATATTTTTTGTTCTGATTCCCTGGCTGCCAACTGAACTGTGAGTTAGAATTTGGCCTCCTAAGTTAGTCTGTCTACAAGTACTGGAGCATAATGATTTTTGTACATGAAACAACTTATTTCTTATTTCTGTATATAAATAATGTAAACAAATAAACTCTGTGTGTTTATGCGTGTGTGTGTGTGTGTGTGTGTGTGAACCTGTCCCTTAAGGCTGAACTTCTGGTGCACTGATGAACACAATTTCTCTACCAGATATTGCACTGTGGTGAATTCACCCTGGGAATGGACAAGGTCCTTGAGGCCCAGTCTTAACTCGGTGGCCCCCATTCAAGTTCAGGATACTGACCCACAGCCCAGCCAGTCGATCTGAGCCTTTGTCATGAACAGATCTGCTGTCCAGGGTACGTTCTTGCTTTAACAAATCCTCATTTCCCTGGAAGATCACAAGTGAGTGAGTCATTCACTATTTTTCTTTGGTACATGCTTTCATTTTACATCACACAAGGTTGACAAATTTAGACTTTTGGTCTGGGATTTGTAGAGGGTGTGGCAGGGCCCCACCCAAGCACTAAAAGGCTTGCAAAACTGCCTATGAAATAGGAAAATAAAAGCAACTCTTTTCTTCTTTTCTTGGAACTAAGGCAAGTTTTGATGCATTGATGGGATTTTGATCAGAAGTTATAAATACATTCAAAGCATAACATCTAAGCTAAACAAATGTAAATAAATTGTGTAGACAGTCTCTACTGCATCCCAAAAGACCACACCAAGGTGGATTCACTCATACTAAATGTCCTGCAGTCAAACTGAAATTTTAAAACCAGGAAAATCTCCAGACATGCTGGATTTTCAAAAACAAAACAAAACAGAACAAGAGATTCCCAGGAAACAGTCAAGAAAAAGGTCATTTAACTTGAGCCTGCGCAACAAGAATTTCTCTCCATTTTAACCCTTAGAGGCAAGCAATGTGAAGTAACTAAATTTGTTGAGATTTCTTTTTCCTCTAACATTTACCTGCTAAGCATTCTGAAATAAAAATTTGCTCCAGGGCTGGAGATTTAGCTCAGTAGTTTCCAGTGCCTGCCTAGCAAGAGCAAGGTCCCTGGTTCAATCCCTGTTAACCACATACAATAATACCGGGTGTGATGACTCATGCCTACCAGCAATCAGTACCATATACCACAATGCCAGGTGTGGTGGCTCACACCTGTAATCCCAGCACTCGGGAGGCAGAGGCAGAAGGACTGCTGTTAAATTTCAGGTTAACATGGGCTGTGTAGGGAGTTCACAACCAGTTTGAACTATAAAGAGAGACCCTGTCCCAAAAACATTAAAAAAAAAAAGACAACACCATGTTTCTAACTCAGTGTGCTCCTTCCTGAGTTCAGCCATGCAGTCTTTCCAGTAGGAGCTCTAAGAAAATGGTCCTATGAGCAGACATGGGGTCCAAGAGGCGCTGTTTCAGTGAGGAGGCATTGGGCTGAGAGTGCTTGCACATGCTGTGCCCTGCTTTAGCTCAGAACAGAGCCAGCACTGTGTCAATCCAAGTAGGGAAACCTGTGCTTCGTCTGCATCTAATTAGAGGAGGTTAAACATCATGAGCCCATTTGAGCCACCAATACCAACACTATCCTCTGTGCTTCAGGGGGAGGAGAGAGGAAGCCCAGAAACAACTCTCTTAGGTCTCGCTATGGACTGAAAACACGGCTTTCATTCCAAGATGAGATTGGCACAGCTATGCTATTTTTTCAAGCCGTAGATGGCAGTTGTTTATGCTTTTAGAGGCACTGCCCCTCCAGACTTACCATGCAATTTTTTTTTTTTTTTGAGACAGGGTCTCGCTTTGTAGTTCAGGCTGGCCCTGAGCTCACTATGTAGCCCAGGCAAGCCTCAAACTCAGCAATCCTCCTGCCTCTGCCTCCCGAGTGCTGGGATTACAAACATGAGCCACCACACCCAGCATTATGGGGTGTGGTACTGATTACTGGTGGGCGTGAGTTACCACGCCCAATTTTTATATCTTTGTATATGGTTACTCAGGATCAAACCAGTCACCTTGCACTTGCTAGGCAGGTGGTGGAACCACTGAGCTAAATCTCTGGCCTACTATACAACTCTTTTGATCACTCAGTTAACTTTCCTATATTTCAGATCAAATCATCAAGCAAACCACAGCTGAAAGGGCAACTCCAAGGCTGAGATGAAATCAGGAGTAAAAATGGAGGTGTTTTCCCCAGAAAAAGTGCCTCTCTGCCAGGGTGAGAATGTCAGGGTACGCACTGCTCCATTTTGTCAATCAGTAACATCCCTGCCTAGAGGAGAGCGATAGCAGACAGTGCGTGTGGTAATAACGTGCTTGATTTTCCTGACTGACCCAAGGGCTAGAAAGCGTTAGCATCACGGCAGTGAGGGCGCACCCTAGGACACAGAGTCCACATCATCCTCCTGATGGGAAACAGCACAGGATGGTCCAGATCCAGGAGGGTGCAGCCAGCTTCCCCCCTTTGTCAATAATTTCACATAACTGCCATTCAGATAAATGGACACTTCTCCAGGGACCACTCTGTCTTCCCTCCATAACAGAGCAGCTGGACCACTGAAGTAGAAGCACTTGGATTTCTAATTCTACACAAATGTCCTACCTATGTGATTTGGGCCAAGGTATAGTCTCTCATGCCTGGTTTTCCTCCTAGGTTACATGGAATTAATAATAACAGTTTCAACCCAGGCATGGTGGTATACACGTATGATCCCAGCACTCTGAGAAGCTGAGGCAGGAGTGTCACAGACTCAAAACTGGCCTTTGTGAGACCCTGTCTCACAATAAAATGTAAAAATGGATGGGGATGTAGCTCAGAGCTTTCTAGGTTCAAGCCTCAGTACTACAATAAACAAAAACAAACTTAGAACCTCTAACCACTTAAGGTTAGTGCATTTTACAGCAGGCATAATGCCTCAACAAAATAATACATACATGTATAACTTTCTAGGCTGGCAGTTTACACTAACACAGTGTTTTTTTGTTTTTTTTTTTTAAGACAGGGACTCGCTTTTGTAGTTCAGGCTGGCTCTGAGCTCACTATGCAGCCCAGGCAAGCCTGGAACTCAGCAATCCACCTGTCTCTACCTCCTGAGTGCTGGGATTACAGGCATGAGCCACCACGCCCAGCACTGTGGGATGTGGTATTGATTGCTGGTGGGCGTGAGTCTCCACACCCAGCATTGTATGTGGTTACCCGGGATCGAACTCAGGACCTTGCGCTTGCGAGGCAGGCTCCAAAACCACTGAGCTAACCCTCCGGCCCCAACACAGTGTTATTTTTATTTATATCTATACTAAGGAAAAATCCAATCCAGGAGAATTTAAAAATCTACATGGCTTTTGTACAGCTTCATGGGTAAAATCATGTCTGCTTAGATTTAATAATTATTTTCAGGGGGCTGGAGATTTAGCTCAGTGGTTCCAGCGCCTGCCTTGCAAGCGCAAGGTCCTGAGTTCAATCCTGGTAACCACATATAATGCTGGGCATGGTGACTCATGCCCACCAGCAATCAATACCACATACCACAGGGCCAGGCGTGGTGGCTCAAACCTGTTATCCCAGCCCTCGGGAGGCAGAGACAGGAGGATTGTTGAGTTCCAGGCTTGCCTGGGCTACACAGTGAGCTCAGGGCCAGCCTGAACTACAAAGCGAGACTCTGTCTCAAAAAAAAAAAAAAAAAAAA
Organism: Thryonomys swinderianus; assembly: GCA_004025085.1. NCBI lineage: Eukaryota > Metazoa > Chordata > Mammalia > Rodentia > Thryonomyidae > Thryonomys > Thryonomys swinderianus. The sequence goes on along the minus strand of PVIC010038237.1, from coordinate 5 downwards.
AAAAA
>PVIC010038236.1:0-17698 GCA_004025085.1 Thryonomys swinderianus | reverse complement strand
GCTTTGTAGTTCAGGCTGGCTCTCAGCTCACTATGTAGCCCAGCCAAGCCTCGAACTCAGCAATCCTCCTGTCTCTGCCTCCTGAGTGCTGGGATTACAGGCGTGAGCCACCACGCCCCGCTATTTATTTATTTTTTTGAGACAGGGTCTCGCTCTGTAGTTCAGGCTGGCCCTGAGCTCACTATGTAGCCCAGGCAAGCCTGGAACTCAGCAATCCTATTGTCTCCGCCTCCCGAGTGCTGGGATTATAGGCGTGAGCCACCACACCCGGCACTGTGGTATGTGGTGTTGATTGCTGGTAGGCATGAGTCTCCACGCCCAATATTGTATGTGGTTACTGGGGATTGAGCTCAGGACCTTGCGCTTGTGAGGCAGGCGCAGGAACCACTGAGCTAACCCTCCGGCCCCCTTGTTTATTTTTGATTGGTGTAAATAGTATTTTTATATTTGGACAGTAATTATTTACATTAAGCAAATGGTTAGATTTGGCCCCTTTATAGACTTTTTACTAATTTTCTTACTAAAAAGACCCAAAAAAATGATTAGATCTATGTGTACTACTGGTGGTACAAACCACTTAATGGGAAAGTCATGCCACCAGTAGTTCAAGCCCATGGGAAGGTGTTAATGTCTACATATAGTTATTGGATGGATGCAGCAAACTTTATTAGACCATTCTTTTTGGAAATTTAGTTTCTCTGTAAATTTTTCTGAAATTTTGTTCGTAAATATTTGTATAGTTCTTATGTGTCTTAAGATAAATACCTAGAGGGCTGGATATTTAGCTCAGTGGTTCTGGTGCCTGCCTAGCAAGCACAAGGTCCTTGGTTCTATCCCCAGTAACTATATACAACAATACTGGGCGTGGTAGCTCATGTCTGTCATCCCAGCACTCAGGAGGCAGAGGCAAGAGCACTGGGTTACACAGTGAGCACAGGGCCAGCCTGAACTACAAAGCGAGACCCTGTCGCAAAAAAATAAAATAAAATAAAATAAAAGCTAAATACCTAGAAGTAAAATCACTTGATTAAAGCACATGATTTATTTTTTTCCCATGCTGGGGCTTACACCCAGGGTTTACTCATGTTAGGCAAGTAATCTGCTACTGAGCTGTATCTCCAGCTCCCATAAAAAAGGTTTTAAAGCTTGATGCATATTACATTGCCCTGGAAGTTGCTCCTGGACAGTCTTTTCTCTTGCCCATATGCTTAGATCCTTACTTCTAACAAAGGGGTGTAAAGAGCCAAGTGTGGTAGCACATACCTTTCTTTGATCCCAGCTCTTGGAAACCTGAGGCAGGAGAAATGGAAATTCAAGGCCAGCCTGGACAACTTGGCAAAGCACTTTCTCAAAATAAAAATACAAAAAGATGACATATAGCTTGGTACACTTTGGGTTCAATATCCATTACTTCAGTAACCCCAAAAACATTTCACTTCTTTTACATTATGAGGTTCTGTTATTGTGGGCTGATTATTTAAGCCCTCTGGCTTTGGTTTTTTAAATCTGTACAGTTGGGATAAGAATATCTGAAGTGGGCCAGGAATGTAGTAGCTAAGGCCCTGAGTTCAATTCCCAGTGGCCCACAAAAAGAGAATGTCTAAAGTGTAAGCCAGGCTGTGTGACATATTCCTATAAACCCACCATTCAGGAGCCTGAGGTAGGAGGTTCATAGTTCTAGTTTCACTTGGGCAATTTACTGAGACTGTTTGTACAAGGGGTTGGGAGACACATATCAGTGTGTACCTGGTTTGAATATCTAGCACTCGAAATGTACTGAGTCCATCATAATCCCAGCCCTCTTAATGCTTCTGTTTCATTTTAGTTAGAAGAACCTGAGGAACCTAAAGTGCTGACACCAGAAGAACAGTTAGCAGATAAACTGCGACTAAAGAAATTACAGGAAGAGTCAGACCTTGAATTAGCAAAAGAAACTTTTGGTAAGATGGGGATGCAGTTATAGTGTACCAGGTGAAACTTTGAAGTCTTAATTAGTTGTGATATTCAGAAGGCATTGTCTTTACTGTGTCTAATTTAGTTCTCAGAAAGCAGTTTTATTATTTTCTTGAGAAGGTAAAATGAGGCACATGATTTTGAATAATTGGAGTATCAAAAGACTTTTAAAAGAAGTAGTTACTGAGCTGGAGATTTAGCTCAGTGGTCCCGGTGCCTGCCTCGCAAGGGCAAGGTCCTGAGTTCGATCCCGGTAACCACATACAATGTTGGGTGTAGAGACTCACACCCACCAGCAATCAATACCACATACCACAGTGCCGGGCGTGGTGGCTCACACCTGTAATCCCAGCACTCGGGAGGCAGAGGCAGGAGGATTGCTGAGTTCAAGGCTTGCCTGGGCTACATAGTGAGTCAGAGCCAGCCTGAACTACAAAGTAAGACCGTCTCAAAAAAAAAAAAAAAGTAGTAGTTACTGGATCCAAGTAAGGAATACTGTTGCCTAGAATGAATCTATTGGCTGGATGAAGTTGATGTGAAATCTGAGGTTTGTAGTTTTGAAATTTAAATACTGAACTGATTAGAGTGGTATCCTGTCAGCTTGAATCTAGATAGGATTTGGATAGTAGGGGGCTAGTACATGTCCAGTGTCCATCCTTGGCTTCTTTCCTGAACCTTCCCCAACCTGCAGCACCCTGTCTCGAGGGGTGTTAAGCATGCAGCTTTGGTTCCTGGGTGAAATAAAAGCATTGTAGAATGTTTCAGGGAGAATCACATTACGTAGGGTAGGAAAAAGACATGGCAGAGAAACAGCTAAAGTCTGTACTTCAGCCATATTTGTTGCTGTTAGATATTGGATGTTTCTTTTCAGAGCAGAACATCAAATAATTAAATCATTTTGAAATTGAAATCTATAACCAAGAACTGTCCAGCTCAGTGTTGGTAATCCAGAACCCAGTTAAAATTAGAAACTGTCAATTACACCTGAATACTAAGGTTTTAGTTTAGAGAAAACTCATACACTTGGCTTCGTGGCCAAGAGAAGACTGTGTGCCTCCTATGGTGCCACCACTGGGCTAGCTGCCTTGACCTCCTCCCTTCTCCAGTGCAGTAAGAGGCTGGCTTGGTAGTCACTCCCTGTCCTTGGGGAAGCACGGCCTCATCTAGCCATGGCAGTGGGTACCTTGCTTGGCAGGTCCTCAAAGTACTCGTCTCAGCAGGCACTTGCCTGTTGTTTTTTGTCTTCACAGGATGGTAAAAGCTGCCCATGTACCCACTAAGGAGGTGGATTTATGTGATGTGCATAAGTCCTGGTATGGAACACCAGTTACAGATTAAAAAGTAAAAGCAATGCATATTCATATAGTCACTGGTTATAGGATTTTACTGTTGTTTCTCAGACTAAAATGTTGAATCAGTCTAATGTTAACTAATTTACTTCACATGGAAAAGCCAGCCAATAGAAGCATACTTGTCTTTTAGACTTCATTAATTCTTGTTAGGATTTTACACATGGTTTATCTCTACTTAGCTTTATAATGAATAAAATACGTAGTTTACTTACAGAGGAAGTCTGTTAACAGTGAAATAAATATTACAACACTAAAGAGACCAATTATGACAGAACTGTTTGTTGATCTGTTGTGTGGTGCTGGGCACTGTCTGAATTAGGGTCTCACACATGCCAGGCAAGCACTCCACCGCAGAGCTGTGCCCCTACCCAACCTGTGCTTCTGATGTGCATATTCACAGGGTCCCTTGTCAGGCCTACTGTGTGTTCTGAAAGTAATGATGAGTGAAAAATAGTATTAGAGGAAATCTGTAACAACATTAATATGGTATGAAAGCTATGTGTGGTCTCTGCTGGTGCCACTGTAATTTTTTGCCTGTTGTTAATTGCTGCTTGTAATGAAAAGTGAAGAAAATGGTAAATTACAGATGAGAGAAAAATCAAGGGGTAAGTTTTTGTCAAGTTCCAGTTCCCTAAATTCTGTCTGAGGAATCCAGTAGTCAAGTTAAGAACCCTTGTTTTGAAATAAAGTAATAGGGTTATTTATATAGTTCTTTGGCATAGAAACATCTAAATAAACCCCTTAACTTTCTAATATTTTCAGTGCTTCTTTTCTGCAGGTGTTAATAATACAGTTTATGGAATAGATGCTATGAATCCATCTTCAAGAGATGATTTCACAGAGTTTGGAAAGTTACTAAAAGATAAAATTACACAGTATGAAAAGTCACTGTATTATGCCAGTTTTTTGGAAGCCTTAGTTCGAGATGTGTGTATTTCATGTAAGTAATTTTAATTTAATCTAATTTAGTAAGGGGATTCTCAGGATAAGAGGGTTTATTTGCTTTATTTTTGCCTTTTTTAAAAATTGAATTCTTTATTGGTACAACTTATATACATCTCACAATCATATAACATTGGGGAATCTGTACCAGTATATGACACAAGTTAATTCTCATTTTGACCCATATCCCTACCCACCCAGACCTCCCCACTCCCTATATACATGCTCTTTTATTTTCTTTCAGAATCATATTTATTCCGTCCCCTCATTACATTCCCACATCAAATTTCTTATGGAAATTTCCCATTCTACAAAAACTGTCATACTTTCTAGAGCTCATTTGCATTTACAGGTGATCATATCAAAGAGAAGATCTGGTATTTGCCTATCTGTGATCTATTTATTTCAATTAGTGTATCCTCCAGGTGTCTCCATTTGCATATAAATGAATCGATCTTGTCATTCTTTATGGCAGAATAATACTCCATTTTATAAAAAAATCACATCTTTATCCACTCTCCAGTTGATGGACATTTGGGTTGTTTCCAAGATTGAGCTATCACAAACTGAGCTGCTATGAACAAGGGTATACATCTGTCTTTCCAATGTGGTTTTTAAAATTCTTTTGGGTATATTCCTAGCAGGGGGATAGCAGGGTCAAATGGGACCCCTAGTCCTAGTTTTCTGAGAAATCTCCACACAGATCTCTACAATGGTTGCACAAGTCTGCAATCCCACCAACAGTGGAGAAGGGTTCCTTTCTCCCTATTTTTGCCTTTTGATGCTATAATACAGACTCAGGATTTTCGGGGGCAGGGTGACGGTCTTGCCATACAGTTCAGGCTGGCCTTGAACTCACTGCTTTCTTCTTGGCTCTTGCTTCAACCTCTCAAGTGCTGGGATTACAAGCATGGGCTACACGCCCTGCAGGACTTGATCATTAGCAGTGGATGAGCTTGGGAGTGTTTTCCTGCATGTGCAGTTAGTGTGGGTATTGTGTTTTGAGGAGGGCAGGACAGGCTACCTTGCTTTATTAGTGAGTTTCCAGACAACCAGCCAAGCAAACATCTGGGCTTATAGGCAGGAAGGCTGGCCAAACACCACTTATCTATCAAATCTATATAAAGTGGCTCCCATGTATCATTTGGGGGAGGTAGTCTCTGGACTTGGAGGACTCTAGCGGGGCTCACATGCTCTGAGCTGGGTGGCTATAGTGCCTCAAGCTGCAAAGTCAATCTCTGGGTCGTGTGTATGGGCATAACAGCCTTAGGTGGTACCAATGCAGGAAGTACAAGTTTGCCAGGAGATGGGGTTTTTGAGATGAGTAAAAGGAGACTTAAATAATGAGTTAAAATTGAGTTTCTCTAGCCAGGTGTGCTGGTGGACACCTATGATCCCAGCACTGTAGAGGCTGTGGCAGGAAAATTATCCCAGGTTCGAGGCCAGCTTGGGTTAGGAAGTGAGTTAAAGGCCAATGTGGACTACATAGCAAGACTCTTAAAATTAAGGTGGTTTTTGGGCTGGAAATTTAGCTCAGTGGTTCCAGGGCCTGCCTCACAAGCGTAAGGCCCTGAGTTCAATCCCAGTAACCACATACAATGCTGGGCGTGGTGACTCATGCCCATCAGCAATCAACACCACATACCACACAGTGCTGGGCGTGGTGGCTCACGCCTGTCATCCCAGCACTCGGGAGGCAGAGGCAGGTGGATTGCTGAGTTCCAGGCTTGCCTGGGCTACATAGTGAGCTAAGGGCCAGCGTGAACTACAAAGCGAGACCCTGTCTCAAAAAAAAAAAAAAAAAGTGGTTTTCTTTGCAAATAGATCATGAAGCTGGGGTTCCAAATTTGATCAGTGATATTTCCAGAGATGTTACTTTATTCTGAATATTATTTTACTTGTTTTTGGAGGTGGTTTCTAAACAATTCTGAACATTGCTGAATAAAACTGGTGGTTCTTTACAGCTTCAAGGATGGTAAAACATATCCACTAAAGGCCTATTAATGAAGTACACTGAGATAAAAACTTTTCATTCTAGCTATTGTGCTGGAAAATAGAGACTCTTTAAAAATAGGAAGTTGTCACCTACAGGTTTAAGAACTAAGAGCCGACTCAGGGTTCAAGTTCAAGTGCTGGCAGGGCAACTTAGCAAGACTGTTCCAAAATAAAGGGCAGAGATATAGCACAGTATACTTACTAGAGTTTCCCCAGCTTTGATCCCCAGTACTGGAAAAAATTGTCACTGCTAATCGCAGTGTACATCTGTAACCCCACCAGTGAGAAGGGTTGTGAGTTTGAAGGTATCCTCAAATTTTGATGTTTAAATTATTATTACAGTGGCCTGTGTGTGGTGGCACATGCTGTAATCCCAGCACTTGGGAGGCCAGCCTGAACTACACAGCTAAACTGTCTCAAAACACTTAAAAAAAAAAAAATCATTCTGTCATGGGGAAGAGCCCAAATACTGCCAGATCTGGGAGTAAGGTGGGAATAAAGATACTGTAATATTTTCAGTTTATCCTTTTCATTGGATGGTACTTGGGAGCCATAGTCATTGTGTTGGGTTTTTTCTTTTTTTTTGAGACAGGGTCTTGCTTTGTAGTTCAGGCTGGCCCAGGCAAGCCTCGAATTCAGCAATCCTCCTGCCTCTGCCTCCTGAGTGCTGGGATGACAGGTGTGAGCCACCATGCCTGGCACAGTCATTGTATTTTTTTTTTTGGAGACAGGTTCTCGCTTTGTAGTTCAGGCTGGCCCTGAGCTCACTATGTAGCCCAGGCAAGTCTCGAACTCAGCAATCCTCCTGCCTCTGCCTCTGGAGTGCTGGGATGACAGGCGTGAGCCACCACGCCTGGCACTATGGTATGTGGTATGCAGTATTGATTGCTGGTGGGCTTGAGTCTCCACACCCAGCATTGTATGTGGTTTCCAGGGATCGAACTCAGGACCTTGCACTTGAGAGGCAGGCGCCGGAACCACTGAGCTAACTCTCCGGCCCAGTCATTGTATTTTTGATCATATCTTCTGAAAGCAGTCACAGACTTCTAGTTTGAGAAAGTTACAGGAGCAATGGATGTGTCTTTTACTGCATTTTAAAAATTTTAAAAACTTGTGAGGGGTTGAGACAGTGTTTCACTATCTTTTGCTGTGATAATTTTGCTTGTTGAGATAGGATTTTCTGGTGCAGTTCAGGATGACCTTGAACTTGTAGTGATTTTCCTGCCTCAGCTTCCCACCAGCTAGGACTGGCTGTGCACTATCATGCCTGGCTAACACTGTATTTTTGATTAGTTTGTTAGTTTGTATAAGGTTAAATTTTTGTTACTGAGTTTACCATTTTAAATAGTGCTGATCTGTTATCCCAACCATAGAAGCAATGATTCATCTTCTGAGTATTTAAAAAGAGGAATTCAGTTATTTGAAAATTAAAAGGTTTTTGATATTTTTTGGTCGAATAGGGGATCGAACTCAGAACCTTCCACTTGTCAGGCAGGTGGCAGCACCCCTGAGCTGGATCCCTGGCTTTGTTGTTTTGTTTGAGACAGGATCACATTGTGTAGTTCAGTTTGACCTTGAACTCAGGCTGGCCTCAAGCTTTGTGACACTCCTGCCTTAGCCACCTCTCTGTTGGGATTACAGGTGTACAACACCACACTCAGCTTCAGAATTAGTTTAATGATGGACAAGTTAGAATTCTCAAAACATTTTTGAAAGGATACCTGTTTTTGCTTAAATTTCTCAAAATGCTTAAAACTTGAGGTTTGGTGGATATCTTTTTTTTTTTTTTAGTGGAAATTGATGACTTGAAAAAGATTACCAATTCATTGACTGTGCTTTGCAGTGAAAAACAGAAGCAAGAAAAGGTAAGGAGAAGCTGTAGGAAAGTATTTATTACATTAAGATTAGTTATGGGTAGAATATTCTCAATAGATACAGAGGAACTCATCAAATTTAAAAGTCAAGCAGGTTCAGCAGTGTGGTGGTGCATGCTGTAATCCCAGCAGTGGAGTGCTGAGCCCGAAGCCTGCCCTAGTGATATAGTCAGACCTTGTGTTACATAGGACAGTACAGAAAGGGCCCCATACCACAGAGACACACACGACCAAGCAGTTCACAGTGCGTGGAAGCTGGACTAGCAGTCAGGGTGCCATTATCTCCCTTTTGCTTACTGACATCTTGGGTCACAGCACCTTAGGTTTGAGCTGTCCCTTTAAGCATGAAGTTTTTCTAGGACCAGAGGCTTTGGCATTGGTCGAGGGCTGCTTTGCCAGATAAAATGACCTTCTCTCTCTCTCATCTTTAGCAAAGCAAAGCCAAAAAGAAGAAGAAAGGTGTGGTTCCTGGAGGGGGATTAAAGGCCACCATGAAAGACGATCTGGCAGATTATGGTGGTTATGATGGAGGATATGTACAAGACTATGAAGACTTCATGTGACATTTTACCTTCTGATGTCTTCTTTCTGTTGCCCACAGCCCTTCAACATGTAGCACAACTTCCTTTCCTTTCAGTTCTGCCAAATGCTACAATCAGAAGTGCAGTATCTTTTGTGCTGGTTACTTAACCCCTTGACACTTAGGTGCTAATGTGCAAATGAGGGAACTTGGATCTTGCTGCCAAGGGGTTAAAATTGGGCACCTCAGTTGCTACTAAATCATAGTTTAAAAACAGATCTAATAATGTTATTGTTGCTATATGATTCTATAGCAGCATTCACTAAATTGGAAACAAAAGGTTGCACCATAACAAAAATTGCTTACTATTGACCAGCAACCACTCAGTAATACAGCCTTAACCATACCTCCTTGAACTACTTCATAACTTGTTAAGAAGAGCAGTTTGCAGCAAGGGCATGTGGTGTGCACCTAGTATTAAAATTACTTTGTCTTAAAATTGAGCGTGAGGATATTAAAAACCCATTGTGAAGAAGACTGCTTATCTCAGAGTGAAGATATTTAAAATTAAACGACCAAAACCTTCCAACTTTGAAGCTGAAGAAGGTAACCCCCTCCACTACTGCAGTACATTGATGACTGTGGAATCTGCTAAGTGCATAGACCATCTAGTTTTTATTTATTTATTGGAGTATTTCTACTGTTGGTGTGCTTCAGGGTGGGGGAAGGAAACTACTGGATTCAATTGTCTGAAAAATCTCTTGTTCTAGGCTGCAGTGGAGAAATTTCAACAAGGTTGTGGCATTTCCTTTCTTTTATAAAACATGCTCAGCAAACTGCCCAGTTAACTACACTTTGGTAAATTGTTATGTTCACAATTATGACATCTGCGATGTTTTATAAAGTAACTAATTTAATAAAATTACTATTGTGAGGACATAAATTTTGTGTTACATCCCAAGAGATATTTTTGGAGAGCACAGAGGCAACTCTTGGGAATAAAGTTATCTATTCTCACTAAAGCTTAATGCTTGGTGTAGTTAGAGCTTCAAAGCTTGATTTGCTAAGTCATTAATAGCATCATCACAGAGCAGAAAAGCTGTGTATTTTATTTATTCAGGAAGTCACTTTGTTGTGTAGATACCAAAGCCTGATCAAGTACTAGAAGATATATTCGAGGTAATGGCACTTATATCTCAGGTTATGGCCAGAAGCATAAACTTGGCTCTTTATCTTGTCCTAAGTGACTTAACAGATTTGTGGGTTTGTCATTTTTGCTCCAAATTGTCACAGCCAGAGCCAAAGTTTTTATTTCCATAGGAAATAGAATTTTCAGCTCTGTAGACTCAAGTATAAAGCAGGGTGATTTAAGTGAGTTGGTGAATTAATAGAAGGCCTGACTACACAGCGATAATTACAGCAGAAACTGTTTTAAGGCAGAAAGGGCTTAGATCTCCTTAGCGGTGATAATGACATACAGAGATTTTAAAATATATTTTATTACAGAAAGATCAGTTTCTAATGAAAATGTATCACCTGTTCCTTAACTGTGTAAAAAATATTAAATTTCTTTCAAACTGGAATCTGCAGGCACAGGTATCCTTCAATCATTGCATCACCTCCTAGTGCAGCAGTCATCCTGAGGAAGCTCTTGACTTTAATGACCAGTATCTGTGTTAAATGCTATAGATGAGCAATCACTTACCAGCAGGAACTTCTGCTGAAGTCTCTCTCCATTTGCCACCTCCCATAAAGGACTGAGATGGGATCCTTCTTCCCAGTTCAGACCACAAGCTGCCTAGTATTCGTTCTCGATGACGGACCTCTGTCCTGTCACTTTAAGACCACAGGCTCCTGAGTCATCTACCCTGCAAGCATGTCCTTTAGACAGCAGCCTGTTTGAGGGTCTTTGAGAAGCACATTTACAATCTCATAAAATCTGTGTTCATATGCCAACTTGTAATACAAGTAGATATCTTCACAGTATGAGAGTAACTGCTTGAGGTTGTCTGTGGCCGTGTCAGTGGGTTGATGTTGTTTATATCTAAACACAGAAATTAAAAAGCACAGGCTAAACATTTGTATCTTGACTGAGGCTGCTCTGACACTACTGCCTATAGAGGAGAAGGTGCTGCTGTCTGGGAGATTATTTTCATTAAGTATCTTGGGCTGGGAGGATGAAGCTCTGGCACAGCATCTGCCTGGGAAGCCCAAGGTCCTGAGTTTGATCCAAGTATGTTAATGCTCATCTTAGTTTAGTACCTAAAAAGGCTCTCAATTTAAGTGTGCTAGAGATCACTCTTCTGGAGACTCTTGAGGTCTCTGCCACTAAAAGCAGACCAGTGAGTTAAATTTGTTTCCATAAATTTGTTTCCACCACACTTCAGAGTTAAATTAAAAGCTTGGTCAGCTACATCCCCTAACACCAGACAGGCTCATTGTTCTTCCCAGGCTGATCTTGGCTCACAGTTTCGGCTGCCACCCCTGTTTTCTGAGTAGCTAGGAGTAGGAATGGTCCATTGCACTTAACATAGTCAACTTACTTTTTTGAAATCTCTTCAAACATACTGGGTCTTAATAATCTTTGCTGCTTAAATTCTTCCAAGTAATTAAAGTCTCCTTTAAGAATCACTTTCTGGTACAGAATTTCAGCCCAATCTGGAACAAAGTCATAGGCATCGGCCACAATAGATGCCTTAAAAGGAGGGAAGTGAAGGACACAGGTTAGAGCCCTTTGAGGCACAACCAAAGGCAAATTCTAGAAAACAGTACCACACACTTATGCAGTGAACATGGTCATTGTCCACTCTTAAGACTTATCAGAACTGGTAAAAAGTGGGTATCAGTTTGGCACTGTCCCTTGCGTAAACCCCTGAAAACCTACCTTCAGTATTTGTAGCCCTTTCCACAATGGAGTAATAAAACATGTCCCCAGCCACACAAGAGATGGTAAAGTGGTGAACTTCTGGTGTTCACTCCACATAAAGGTATAGAACCCACCTCCCAGAAGCCCTCCACTCAAGCTAATGCAGGTGCACGGTACTAGGCACATGTGGGCTGAGTGATTCCTATAGGACCATAAGCAGGGTAGGACTCTGTCTCCCCAAAGAACCTCTCCACTGGCTTCCTGCAAAGGGGAAAAGGAGATGGTGGTGCATTGAATTGTGTAAGGTACATGTGAAGGAACATGTGAAGAAACAGACCAAACCCCTCATTTTTCTTTTTGGTTCTCTGAGTTTGTCATTCAAACCAGGTTGAACCATAACTACAGTTCAGGCTGGCCTTGAACTCATGTAGCTCAGGCTGGCCTCACACTGGAGGTGATACTTGTGCTTTAGCTTCACCAGTGCTGGACCTCCAGATGTGTGCCACCATGCCACCTAAATCAACTCTTCATGGTTGTGTCAGGCAGCTGAGTCAATTCCAGCTGTCTTGTCCCTGTCCCCAAGAATGAGGTTCTGCCTTGACCCCATGAGTGGCACAGCGAGAGGGCTGCTGCAGTGCTCACTAGAGTTGCTTGTTCACCTGGTAAAACCGAGGAAGGGCCGTGATACAGTCCATCAGCTTATGGTGGCCTAAGTTGATAACCATGGTGTCGTGGCCCGTGTTCAAAAAGTGAATCTGTAGTGTTATCAACTTGGTTAACCGGTGACAGTGTAGGGCCTGTCGTACACAAGAGTCCTGAGGAGGGAGACAACAAAATATTACTACAATCACACTTGCCCCTTGTACCTTGCTCAGCCCATGACGCTACCTTCCTGTGAAGGAACCTGGGTATCTCGCAGATCCCAAGGCTAGTGTGAACGCTCACTGTACACAGGGCCAGTACCTTGGCATAACTCTCAGCTGCATCCAGCATCAGGGTTAGGGCCTTCACCAGCAGCTGCTTCAGCTGCTGCCCGTCCTTGAGGTTGTCCTCTGCAGGGAACAAAAGGGCACTGCTGAGTCAGTCTGACCCCCAGAGTGAGCTTCTCCCACTCAGACATGTAGGCCGGGAGGTAAACATCCTGGCCATAGTCACAGGGAGGAGGGGTGTCTCACTCCAGCAGGAGGCTGTGGGGCCTGAAATGTGCACATTTCTCTTAACTACCCTGAGTAGGATCTGGTGCTCCTCTAGTTCTTTGCTTTGCTCTAAGCCTCAAGGCAGGAGGAGGCTTCAGTAATATCAGCATGCAGTGGCTCCTGAAGGAGGACACCCTGGAGGCACAGGGTCCAGGTCTCAGGGCAAATGCTTCCCAAAACCCCTCAGTCTCCTGTCTGGAGCGAGACCTGCTTCAAGCAGCCAGCCCTAAGAACTTCCCAGTAGCAGTGTGCTCTGCGGGTGCTGCAGCTGCAGCGATCTTGCTCACCCCAAGCCTGACACTCGATCAACTTCAGTTGAATACAGGCAGCTGCCTCATGGTTCTCCCCAATCTCTCGACACATGCTGAAACACAGGGCAATCATGTTGTGTTTCTCACTGTCCCCGGGGCGGCAGCGTTTGATGTAGTCAAGCAAAGCCGTCTTCAGGGTCCCGTTCTGCCCAGGGAAAAAATGAAATACCAAGATCTCAAGAACTCCCAAGAAGGGTTGGCTCAGTGGCATTGTGCCTGACTTGCAAGTGCAAGGTTGTGAGTTTGATCCTCAGTATTATTGGGGGGGGGGGAACAACCCAAGAAAAATGAAAAGATGACTAAAACTGAAAATGAATAGTTTATGTTTCCTGGGTAAAAGGAAATAGGTATGTCCTCTTTGTCAACAGTAAAATCTTTCAGAAGGGAGAAGCCCTAAAAATAGACTTGCATATACTGATCTAATAATTTCATTTCTAGAAATCTACCCTGAAGAGATAAGCAAGGAAAAGTACTAAAGTGAATATAACAAGCTGGTGTGCATCTATGATCCCAGCACTTGAGGGCAGTAAGGGAGGGATCACAAGTTCCAGGCCAGCCTGGGCTCTTACACAGTTCAAGGACAGCATATGCTACATAGTGAGACCCAATCCCCCCCCCCAAAAAAAAATAGTGGCAAAGATATTAATAGCAATTAAGTGAAAACAGCCTAAATGTCCTTAATAAAGGTTAAAAGAATACCTTTGTGGCCATTTAAATGACGGAGAAGACTATCTGCTGCTCTGAGAAATAGTCATGGCACATTTACTAATGGAGAAAAGCAAGCTATTTGCTCTCTGTGGCATAAGTTTTTAAGAAATGTTCAAATAGGGCCACAGATTTAGCTCAGTGGTTCCAGCACCTGCCTGGCAAGTGCAAGGTCCCTGGTTCGATTCCTGGTAACCACATACAACAATACTGGGTATGGTGACTCATGCCCATGAGCAATCAGTACCACACACCACAGTGCCAAGCGTGGTGGCTCACGCCTGTAATCCTAGCACTTGGGAAGCAAAGGCAGGACTGCTGTGAGTTCAGGGTTTGTCTGGGCTACATAGATAGTGAGCTCAGGGCCAGCCTTAACTTGTCTCAAAAAAAAAAAAGTACAAACATGTATGTATGTTTTTGAGTAAATTGCAAAGAAAGGGGCTATACAAATTCAGCAGTAATTGGTTGCCTCCTCCAGATGGGTAACACTGAGGACTGTTTTCTGTGTTGTTTTCCAAGTGTCTTACATGGAACATGCATTACTTTTGTAATCAGAAAAGTTATTTGAAGGATATTTAAATACCAAAACAAAACTGCCTTGAAAAACAGCAATTTAAAAAAACCCTCCAGGGGATCTTGACACACCTATGCCTAGGACCTCCTGTGTCGACAGCTAAACTGGTCCGATGTGAAACTGGCCTGGCATCAGCGATGTTTGGCTGGGGCAAGGCTCCCAGAAGCCACAAGTACACTTTGTTTTTTGACTCTTCTGAGGTGAAACGCACTGAGGAACAAATTGGGCACACGTATATGAATGACACTTTATGTCACAGCATGTGGGGATGAACCGAGTAAGGCCTCCCTGCTGGACTTTCTGGTCCAGGCCTTACCCTAAGTCAGTCTACAGGGTACCTTTTCAGAGTCCCTCAGGCAGTGTCAGAGCCCAAGGCTGTCAGTAGCAACCCTATTATTGCACAACTGGGACTATGGGCCAAGCTTTCCTGCCTACAGACCAAGCTACACATATGTGGACCTAAAGACTTGACTCTATCTTTGCCTGTGGGAAAAACAAAGACCCCACTGGTCCCAGGTGCTGTGATGCTCCAGGGCAGAGCTACACCAGGACCATCATCTACATGATTCCTGAACGACTACAGCAACATCTGCCCTGCCCTCTGAGTCTCTGGTTACTTGAGACATACAGAATAAAAGGTGCGGCAAACTGGGCGTGGTGGCTCACGTCTGTAATCCCAGCACTCGGGAGGCAGAGACAGGAGGATTGCTGAGTTCGAGGCTTGCCTGAGCTACATGGTGAGCTCAGAGCCAGCCTGAACTACAAAGCGAGACCCTGTCTCAAAAAAAAAAAAAAAAAAAAAATGGTGGCAAGCAGGTTGGGTGGGTGGGGATGGGGTGGATTTGAGGGCATCCTTGCTGCCCAGAGCAGCACAGATCAGGCCCAAAATCAGGTTCTTATCTAAATTTCATTTCTATTAATTCTGCTTGTGCTGTTGGGTCACAGAAGACTAGAACTTAACTGCACAGGCCGTAGTAAAATTCCCTTCCCATGTTTCCTACACAAGGCCACTTTCAGCCTGGCTCCATATAAAACATACAGTATATACCTAGTGCATGTAGGTAACAGAACTTCCTTTATTTTTAAATAAGGGATTGCAAGTTGGGGACACCTGCTGGAGGTGTGTGGGGGAGGCTTTTTTTTTGGTTGGTTTGTTTCTTGAGACTGGGTCTATGAAGCTCAGGCTGTCCTTGAACTCACTATGTAGCCTAGGCTGGTCTGAAACCTGCAGCTGTCCTGCTACATCAGTCTCCTATGTGTTGGGATTTTAAGCACCCAGCTACTGTGCCCCGTGTTCTCTTCAGTACTGCCAGCATGACCTCCCCCTGGTCAGCACTCCACTGCAGTGAGTAATGCCCTCCCTGTACCCGAGGGCCCACCCTGACAGACAACCCCTCAGAGAGGCTGAGCCCCGCTCCCTGCTCACACACACCGTATCCAGCTTCTTCCTCATCAGTGCTTCAAAGTAGTGTTTTTGATGCAGCAAATCAAATATGTACGTCATCTCATTGTACCTTCCAATGCCAGTGAGGAGCCGGACCTGAGGGGAGGGCGGAGAGTTGGCATCCAAATTCTTTGCACTAGACCAGCTCGGTCGGTCCCTGCTGTGCTTCCAAAAGAGGACATCGTTGGGAGTCCCAGCGCAGCGCCACTACCAGCTTCCCTGCTATTCAGTATGCCCACTGACCACATAATACAGAGGTGGCTCCTGGGCAGGTTCTCACTCTCCCCGTTCTCAGTGGCCCATGGGGCAGAGAACTTGGGAACACAGCAGGGCTCCAACTGTCAACTTAGCTACCTTGTCCGGGGGAGCAGTGAACTCTTATGAAGCTCACTGCCCTGGCAGGCTGCAGTGGCTCTGGAGCGCACTCTGCTCCTCTGACGTGGAACTACTGTAGGCTGGGCAGCCCAGCCAACTATCAAATAGGTCGTGGGATCCAGAGGGGCAGAATTTCCTAAGCTGCATCAGCTCTGAGGAAGTCCCTCATTCTTACTCCTCTCAAAAGAGCACAGGTGTCGGGGGAGACTCACCACCAGCCCATACTCCTCGTTGGGAGCCAAGTGGTCATCTGTCAGCATCCGGGCAGCCTGCAAGACTCGAATGATGCCCTCCATGTGGCAGGTCAGTGTGAAGCAGTGATGAGCCAAGATCAGGAGCTCTGTGGCTGCAGCAGGACACACAGACAAACTCAGGCAGCCTTGCCACCCACTGTGCTCTCTGCTTGGCAGGGAAGAGGCCTATGCAGAAAGCCCCGGGGGCCTGTCACACTTAGCTGTCTCCAGACAACCACCTGGTGATCTTGAGAATCTTCTCGTAGGCACACAGGGATTACTGTCCTCCCAAAGGCCCAGGGTATGAAGAAGGGCCCTCGCCTTCATATGTGGACAGACTTTCTTCAGACAAACTGATAGCATTTCTGCCAACAAGAATCCGAGGTTTCTCTGCTTGCACCTTAATGGAAAGTCTCAGGTGTTCTGGCTTTCTACAGTGGGAAAGATTTGACTGGGAACAGATTGAACACTACTACAAGTTAGCTGTGCTGGCACACTTGAGGCAGGAGGATTGCTCCAAATTTGAGACTGGCCTGGGCTACAGAACAAGAATGTATCTCAGTAAGAAGAAAGTGACTTTTTTTTTTGAGACAAGATCTCACTTTGTACTTCAGGCTGGCCCTGAGCTCACTATGTAGCCCAGGCAAGCCTCGAACTCAGCAATCCTCCTGCCTCTGCCTCCTGAATGCTGGGATTACAGGCATGAGCCACCACGCCTGGCACTGTGGTATATGTTTACCAAGGATTGAACTCAGGACCCTGCACTTGCTAGGCAGGTGCCAGAACCACTAAGCTGCATCTCTGGGCCAAAAATGACTCTTTTTGGGGCCTGTCAAATGTGAAAAGAGAAATAGACTTCAGGAAGTGATATACTACCTAAGAGTAAAAAGTTAACTTTTTTTTTTTTTCTTTTGAGACAGGGTCTTGCTTTGTAGTTCAGGCTGGCCCTGAGCTCATTATAGTCCAGGCAAGCGTCGAACTCAGCAATCCTCCTGTCTCTGCCTCCTGAGTGCTGGGATTACAGGCATGAGACACCACGCCTGGCCAAAGTTGGCCTTTTTTTACCTGGAGTTAAACTTAGCCAGACCCAGATACATATAAACACGTGTGTGTACACATATGTATGTATGTATAGGCATGCATGTATGTGTATCTCAGAAACTTAAAATGAGCACACCCTTGAATCAAGACTTTATCTTAGAGAAATACTCATGGATGAGCAGAGATATTCATTAGAATGTTTATAATAGCAAATAGTGGAAACCAAAGGACTCAAAACAGTACAATTATTATTATTATTATTACTATTATTATTATACTGAGAACTGAACCCAGGACATACTCGGGCCAGGCAAGTG
>PVIC010038235.1:0-17712 GCA_004025085.1 Thryonomys swinderianus | reverse complement strand
TCACCCCCTTGACCAGCCCGTGTTTGTGTGTGTAACGATCCGCATGCTGCTTGTGTGGAGCTGGTGTCTGTACACCACACACCAACAGCTCCCTCTCTTTTCCTTCCCTCTCTCCTTTTTTTTGTACTGGGGATCAAACTCAGGACCTTGCACTTGCTATGGATGTGCCAGAACCGCTGAGCTACCTTCCTGGTGCCCTCCCTCCATCTTGTGGCCCCTTTCTCATTTGAGAAAGCTCTAACTCCCTACTTCCTATTCCCTATTTTTTATTTTGCTTTTTATTTACATATTGTGTTTTTCATATGAGAGAAACCAAGTAATATGTAAGCTTATTTGTCTGATTTATTTCACTTGAACTTATGATCTTAAGGTGCTTCCATTTTTCTACAAATGATTCAAGCCTATCCTTTTCACGACAGAGTAGTACTCCATGGTGTATAAATACTACATTTTCTTTTCTTTTCTTTTCTTTTTTTGCTTTTTAGTATATGTGCTGACGAAGAGAGCACTTTTTTTTTTGCTTTTTGAGACAGGGTCTTGCGTTGTAGTTCAGGCTGGCCCTGAGCTCACTATGGTGCCCAGGCAAGCTGCCGGGAACTCAGCAATCCTCCTGTCTCTGCCTCCCGAGTGCTGGGATGACAGGCGTGAGCCACCACGTCCGGCATTGTGGTATGCGGTGTTGATTGTTGGTGGGCGTGTCTCCACGCCCAGCATTATATGTGGTTACCAGGGATCGAACCCAGGACCTTGCGCTTATGAGGCAGGCGCTGGAACCACTGAGCTAACCCTCCGGCCCAACATTTTCTTTTCTTTATCCATTCATCTGTGAAGGGACATGTAGGCCACTTCTATGATTTAGCTATTACAAATTGTGCACCTACAAAACTACTGGTATCCGTGTGTTGTGTATCTCTGCATGATAACTTTAACCCTTTGAGAAGACCTGGGGGCATAGCTGGTGCCACACTGATTTCCACAGTGGGTGTACCAGTGTACATCCCCCCCAGCAATGGGCAAAAGCTGCACCGCCTCAGCCTCACCATCACTCCATATTCAGTTTCTCAATGGCGGCTGCTCTTTCTGGAGTGAGATGGGATTTGTGCAGAGTAAAACTACTCTGCATTTCTCTAGTGGCCACCATGACGAGCATTACTCCTGCACGTATTGACTGTCTGTACCTCCAGGAAGTGTCTGATCATTTCAGTGGCCCAAACTGGATTAGGTCTTTTATTTGGGGAATGTCTAATTGTGTTCTTTATATATTCTAGGTATTAGTCCTCTCTGAGGAATGGCTGGCAACATTCTTTTTAGACTAAAGTTTTAATATTTGACTCGTGTTTGAAAACAGGTAACCTTTTCAAAAATCAAAGAAAGGAGCCAGGCGTGGTGGCTCATGCCTGTCATCCCAGCACTCGGGAGGCAGAGGCAGGAGGATTGTTGAGTTAAAGGCTTGCCTGGGCTCCATAGTGAGCTCAGAGCCAGCCTGAACTACAAAGCGAGACCCTGTCTCAAAAAAAAAAAAAAAAATCAAAGAAAGGATAAGCTGCTGACAAGTCTTGCTGGACAGAACAGGAGGAAGAGGCAGGCAGGATGCAGGGAGCCGCTGGGAGGAGCCGACAGTGCCAGCGGGACCCAGTTTCCCAGCATGGTGACCCAGCAGGCACAGGCCCAGCCGCGCGCCCCAGGACCCAGCAGGAGAAGGCCGAGCACCGCGTCAGCTCGGTGCTCAGGAGGCTCAGGGGCCGCAGGGGCCCCAGGCAGAGAGCCACCTCCACCAGGCGAGGACAGGCAGGGCAGAGCCTGGCCTAGGACAAGGGCTGGGACCCGCTGACAGGACAGCGCTTCGCCGATCCGTGGCTGAGCGACAAAACACCGCGGAGCCCAGCGTTTCAAACCCATGGGGCGGACAGTGTGCGGCTCCCCGGCTCCGGCTTCTCATGGCGTCCAGCGGCTGAGAGCCGGGCTGGACAAGCCGTCCTCGGGCTCTCCCTCGTGGAGCTGCGTGTCCGGGCTGCAGGCCGAGCGTCTCTGCAGCCTCCGCGCGTGGCCGTCCTGCTGCCGCCTGCACCAGGCTCCCCGCGGCCCGCGCAGAGCCGAAGCGGGAGCGCGGCGGGAGGTCAGCGCACGGGCCGAGGCAGCGTCTGGTCCAGAAGACGAGGTGGGCGTGGGGGGAAGGGACACGGGGTAGAGCGCGGGCACCACGGGCCCAGCGGGAGGTGGCGGAGGGCACGGGACCCGCGGAGACCACAGCGTGTGCTCGACAAGCCAGAGAGCAGAACTTGGGCTGTGCAGGGTCCCCGGTGACGCAGAGAACGGGGTCTGCTCCCCACTGAGAGCCCCGCTCCCTGCTGGCTCCGAGAGGCCTCACAGCCAAGACCCCGGAGGCCGAGGCGACCGGAGACGACCGGAGACGACCGGAGACGACCGCCTTTGAGAGCGCGGTGGGCCCCACTTCCCCTCTGCTCCCTCTGCTGCTCCTGCTCGGCCCTCGGTGCACCCCAGTGAAAGCGTCTCGTGAAAGTGTCCCAGTCTTTACCTTTCGGCGGACGCACAGACAGGCGGAAGGAGGACAGAAAGCCTGTGTCGGGGTCGGCTCTCGGCAAGGCCTGGTCCCTGCGCAGGAGGCCCCGGCCGGGGCTCGGGATTCAGGGAGTGGGTGGAGCGGTCGCTGCTGATGTCTTAGAGTCACACAGTTGTGAAGACTTATTGTCTAACGCTGGAAGAGGGGAAAAGGTCGCTTCGATGGGAAAGTAAAAGTGGGGACGGGGTGAAAAGTCAGGCGCCCTGGAGGGAAGGGGGTGAGGGGCGGCAGAGGCGTCCGCAGCGGCGGGAGAGGGGCCCAGCGCTCGGGACAGACGCGCAGAGACGGCACCGACGCGTGCGTGGCCGTCACCGAGCACAGAGCTCCGCACAAATCAGAGCGAGCGGCCCTGACAACAGAGCTCACAGCCCGTTCGCTGGTGCGAGGCGGCCTGTCTGGAAGGGCGGGGCACGGACTTGGCCCATGTGCTCCCCGAGCCTGACAAACTGCGGGCCGCTGGGCACCGACCAACACTATGCCCGCGGAGAGGTTCTCCGGCGTTCTTGAGCGCAGTACGGCATTTACTGTCACTGATGAAAACAACGCTGACGTGGAGTGTTGGAAACCTTGCGCACTGCCAACTGCTGCCGCCCACATAAACACACCCTCCTACCCTCCTCCTCCGGCCGGCGCCCGCAGGAACAAAGCTACTTCCCGGAGCACTGGAAACTGTTTTCTACACAGCAAACTAAGAAGGAAAACCCGAGACCCTGCTGCACTTGTGTACATCTTCTGTACTCTTTAAAGAGCTGCTGATTCCTTAAGGAGTACGGGAAAGAGCCACCAGGAAGACGGCTTGATTGCTTGTAGCACTGAGGCCAACCCCGGAGGAGGAGTGCTCCGCCCTGAGCCACATCCGGCCCTTCTGATTGTTTTTATTTGGGGACAGGGACTCAAGAAATTGCCCTGGGAAGATTCCAACATTCAACCTTCCTGCCTCAGCCTCCTTTGGGGCCAGCAGGCTCCTAGAGTCCAGCAGGAAAGGGTAAACTGGTGTCATAAAATGCAGCCTTTTGGAGGGCTGTACTAACAGCATGTCAAAGGCGGTTTTATTTTATTTCAAAATAAAACAGTCCCCCTTTGAAGTGGGAATACTCAAAGCAAGTTGGGGTGCCCTGCAGGGCTCTGGGGCTCCCAGCCAAGCAGGAGGTGTGAGCCCCATGAGCACTTGCACCCTGGGAGTGCTCTGACAGCCTCTTCCATTTTAACCCAGGGTGCTGCCTGTGACGGTGGACTTTCTCTGAGGTGTAGATTCTCCTGGACACCGCTGAGTCCCAGCGGCCAGGGACACTCAGGGAGCAAAGATGGACAGGGGAGGGCGAGGAAGGGGGAGGGGTTGGCACCCGCAACTCCCTGGGTTGCCCGGGGTTTGCACCCTCCCTCAGCCTCGGCCCTCTAGCACACACTGGCCCGCAGCCTCCGCTGTGCCCCGGGGTTGGGTTGCTCTTTGCTCCTTGAAGAGGTCTTCACTGGTAAACGAAGGGAAATAAACGTGAGCGCATTCGGCAAACCAGGCCACGCATGTGACCGGTTCTGTTGCCTGCCGGACGCCGAGCCTTCTCCCGGTCCCTCCTCTGCCTGTGACTTGGGCATGCGCCGCGCGTAGAATATTTGAAAGAAACCAGAGTCTGATCTCCAGCTCATGTTTCCCTCGTCTTCCCAGCTTCGCTGGATGGTATTTGCCCAGGGTGGGTTTGATTTTCTCCCACCATCCAAGAGCAGCAGCAATCCTGCAGGGTTACTGGACTTTAGAACCCACGAATTCCCAGGCCCCGTGCCCGGGAGCCCAATTCCGTGTCCTAGACCGAGTGCGGGAAAATCTGTTGGCTTTATTTCACCTGTTTTTGTTCTGCATTGCAGGGGTGGAACCCAGGGCCTCCTCCGTGTGGGGTGAGTGCTTCTCACCGACTACGGGGTGAGCCACCACGCCCGGCGCTGTGGTAGGTGGTACCAGGGATTGAACTTGGGACTCTGTGCTTGCTGGGCAGTGGCTGGAACCACTGAGCTAAATCCCTGGCCTGAAAGCTGTATTTTAACATGTCTAGGGGAGGGTTGTTGCTCAGTGGTTGAGCACAGGCTTGGCTTGCACAAGGCCCTGGCTTTGCATATGCGCATGCGCGCGCACGCACGCACACACACACACACACACACACACACACACACACACACACACACACACACACACTCTGGGACAGGCTTCTTTCTATTTAAAGTGGTCAGGAC
Organism: Thryonomys swinderianus; assembly: GCA_004025085.1. Taxonomy (NCBI): domain Eukaryota; kingdom Metazoa; phylum Chordata; class Mammalia; order Rodentia; family Thryonomyidae; genus Thryonomys; species Thryonomys swinderianus. The sequence goes on along the minus strand of PVIC010038235.1, from coordinate 12,908 downwards.
ACCATCAAGCCAGGATGAGAGAGTTGTGATCCTGCCCTTTCTCCCTGGCTGGTCGCCTGGAAACTGCAGGAGGGTTCATGGCACTACCTTTTGATACTTGTGTTGCTTTTTTAATTAGGAGAATTTTGTTTTAACTTCAAAGCGAGCTGGTCTTTTCAGACAAACTCCTCTAATTGCTACCTGCACCTTTCTTTCCTCCTGTCTGCTTATGTGCTTGCAATGACCCAGGGGACGGATTCCCCACAGCCCGAGAGGCGGGATCTCCCTCCGTCCCCGCATCCCTCTGTCCTTGCTCCACCTGGGGGGACAGGCTGACTGTGCTGAGATCCCTGGGTGGTCCCAAAACAGAGCTATCAGTGCTGGCTGCTGTGCGGGCCCTGCCTTCCGAGGGTCCAGCCTGGGTCTCTGAGCTTTGTAGTGGGCACACGAGGCTCCCGGATAACTCAGCAGCCACCTGATGCTGCCCTCTGCCAGGGCCCCGACTGGCTTCACAGTCAGCCCTCAGGCTGGTCACATCTGAAGAAGTGATGGTTCCGATGCCCACTCGGGCCACAGTGTCGCTACCTGCAGCCTCTGCCCACCTCCCCGCGCTGTCCACTGCCGGGGCCCAGCCCAGGTGGTTTCTAAATCTGTGCTGATTCAGACGGGTCCCACCCCGGTGCCAGGTCCGGCTTCGGAATTGAGCAGGGACGTTTCCTGTCCCATCTGGGTCACCAAAACCGTGGGAGGTTTTACATTTTATTCTTCTTCTCTGTGAGAGTTTGATAATCCCAGTCAAAGCAGTACTGACAATAGACAATTAGCAGGTGAAAAGAACACAGAAAAGATCTCAGCTAAGGGAGGGAGGTGGGGATCTGGCCCCTGGAGGGGAAGGCGGCATTCCCCTGAGGTGGGGAGGAGGCTCTGGCCCTCAGGTTAGAGCCCTGGGGCTGGAGTAGGAAACAGGGGGGCAGCAGGCGGGGGGGGGGGGGGGATGTCACCCCTTCTGCCAAGTTCCCCAGCTTCAGGAGGGGGCGCCGCAGTGAGCAGTCCGTCCATCTCTCCCGCAGACCCGGGAGCTCAGCGCTGCCCGCCTCACCCCAGCGCACGATTGTGTGCAAGGGAAACGCGTGCCTGTGCTCGCGAAGACACAGGCGCACGCGCGGGGCTCTGCGTGACAGCACCGCTCCACGGACCACCTCCCCGCCCTCGGCAGCCCACGGAGGAGCGCGCTGTGATGTGTCCACGTGCAGAGAAGAAACTGAATCGTCGGTATTCACAGAGAATCAGAGGAATTTTATAAACAAGAGTTTAAACGGAAGAAGCCGCCTGGGCATGTTGGTGTGCACCTGTGTGCCCAGCACTCAGGAGGCAGGGGCAGGAGGATCGTGAGCTCGGTGCCAGCCTGGGCCACATGGGTGAGACCCTCTCTCAAGAAACATACACACATGTGCGTACAAGCACCAGAAGCTAGACGCAGATGAATCAACACCACACACACACAAAGAGCAAGAGTGATGACCTAGTTAGGTCAGGACGGTGGCTCCTTTTAGGGGACACCAGCTTCTGGGGGGGGACCTGCAGGGGACTTGGGGTGTGTCACGATCAAAGCAATGGCCACAGAGGTGTTTAGTTCATAAACAAGCAACTGAGTCACATCTCTGTGGTATGTGTCTATGGAGTTTCCATTAAAAGTTCAGAGGAGGGCCAGAGAATTAGCTCAGTGGTTCCAGCGCCTGCCTCGCAAGCGCAAGGTCCTGAGTTTGATCCCTGGTAACCACATACAATGCTGGGCATGGAGACTCACGCCCACCAGCAATCAATACCACATACCACAGTGCCGGGCATGGTGGCTCAGCCTGTAATCTCAGCACTCAGGAGGCACAGACAGGAGGATTGCTGAGTTCGAGGCTTGCCTGGACTCTACAGTGAGCTCAGGGCCAGCCTGAACTACAAAGCGAGACCCTGTCTCAAAAAAAAAAAAGCCTAGTGGAGGTGCGAGATTTAGCTCAGTGATGCCAGCGCCTGCCTAGCAAGCATGAGGTCCTGAGTTCAAGCCCCGGTAACCACATACCAACATAACACAATACCAGGTGTAGTGACTCACTCCCACCAGCGATCAGTACCACACACCACAATGCTGGGTGTGGTGGCTCATGCCTGTCATCCCAGCACTCCGGAAGCAGAGGCAGGAGGACTGCTGTGAGTTCATGGCTTGCCTAGGCTACACACTGAGTTCAGGGGCCAGCCTGAACTACAAAGGGAGACCCTCTCTCAAAATAAAAAAAATGACAAAAGTCAAAGTGGACTCTGAGAATATATATGCAGAGCATAGCTGCTAAGCAAGCCAGAGAAAAGCTGAGTTTGACTTAGGGAAGGAGCCTCAGAAGAACCCGCAGCGTGTGGCCCTGAACACTCTTGTCCTGACTGTTGTGTACCCTCTGTCATCTTCAGGGAAGTTCTCGAAACATAACTGAAAGATAACGTGCCCGGTAGGTGGGGCCTACGGAGGCCTCGGGACTGGGTTCTGCGGCACCGCCCTACCTTCCGCAGCGAGGGGGTCCTGGCACCCAGGGCGGCTTGCTACCCACCTTCTTATGTCATTCAGAGACCGGGTCTTGCGAGGTGGCTCAGCCTCCGGAGCGCTGGGTTTGCAGGCATGCACCACCATGCCCGGCACCGCGGTGCCCCCCGAATGTGCAGCACCCGGCTCGGGAAAAGGTGCTGCCTGTGCGGTGGAGAGGCCGTGCACCTTCGCAGCGTGGCGTGCAGAAACCAGGAGCTGTGCAGAACAGGGCATCTGCAAGAGTGCAGCGCGTGGCTCTGTGCACACATGTGTGTGCAAGCAAGCGTGTGCACGTTCCTTCTTAAAACAGCTTGAGTCTGGGGGTGGGTGGTAAGCATTCCATGTCTCTGCAAAGCCCTGGCTTTGTCTCCAGCATCGCCACACTGAAAAAACTTTATATTATGTAAAATGATGCAGGTTCTTTTTTTTTTTTTTTTTTTGAGACAGGTCTCGCTTTGTAGTTCAGGCTGGCCCTGAGCTCACTATGTAGCCCAGGCGAGCCTCAAACTCAGCAATCCTCCTGCCTCTGCCTCCCGAGGGCTAGGATTACAGGTGTGAGCCACCACGCCCGGCGATGCAGGTTCATTTTTAAACCAATGAATTCAGGGTTGTGAAGTGGAAAGCAGCATAACAAATAAAGACCTCCCTGTAGGCCAGTTTCCCTGATACATATTATTGGAATTCAGTGAATATCAGTCTGACCCGATAATCTAGCCACAGATAGAACTTATTTTGTAAACTCTGGTGCAAGTGTAAACAAAAAGCAAACTGTAAAGGACAAACATGAATCAAACAATCGTGAATGGGGTCACGCCATTCATCTCTCCCTGGTGAAGGGGAAAGGAGAACTTGTGCTCTGAAGACTGCAAAGTAGTCTTTCTCTAGTCACTGCTTTGACAAGAGAGGCGCTCTGATGGGGGAACAGTTGGGACTCCAAGGGCAGTAGAGCCCTCCGAGCAGGCCGGCCTCACTCCTGGTGGGAGGAGAGGCAGGGAGAGGAGAGGCTGTGGTCTCTCCGGCGGGGCTCTCTCGGGGAGAGATCTGTGGTGGTGGGTCTCAGAGCCAGGGAGAGAGACGGAGGGCGGCCCGGCCCCCAGGAGGACAAGGAGGGGACCGAGAAGTGAGGACTTGGGCGAGCTGGGACGTGACCTCGTGCTGGACGGAGAAAGAAACAAATCAACAGAGCGTGCTGTCGCCTGCTCTCTGCCTCTGCCTCCCTCTCTCTCTCTCTCTCTCTCTCTCTCCCTCCCTCCCTCCCTCTCTCTCCTCCCCTTTCGTTGTTAGGCAGGGAGCCCCAGACCTCCCATGTGCTAGGCAAGTGCTCGCCGCTGAGCTCTGCTCTGACTCTTCTCACTATTCTCAATGAAAACAATTCCACGGTCTCTTTGTGACTTCTAGGAGATGTCTTCATAGCACTGATGTCATGTAACCCCAAGATTCTACCAGTGAAAGCTGAGGTCAAGCACAGAACTCCGACCGGACCTCAGGACCCTCCCCGACTGGCTGTCTGGAACCTCCAGGGGGAGGATCGTTTAGCTTGGGTGGGGGTGGTAGGAAGATTCAGATGCCAGGCTGAAATCTGCCCACCTCCCCGGGCAACCCAATTTGTCGCAACCGTACAGCCAGGGTGCCCTGAGAAGCCAAGGAGAAAGGACCTTCCACCATGCTCAAAGCTTCTCAAGTGTGAGGGGTTTAGGCTGCTGCACCAAGGGGAGCGAAAGCCTTTCAATCAGGAGAACGTCTCCTCGGAGAGGCTTCCACTTCCAAACCTTACACTGACGTGGTTGTGCCTGGTGTCCAGGGCTCACAGTGAGGAGGAAACTCAAGCCATTGACCTCCTGCTGTTTATAAACACATACATGCCTTGCCCTGTTTTATGTTTTATACCTAGATGTGCCCCCAAGAGCCTCCAGTGCTCACAGGCAGGGCTTGTAGAAGGTGATGGGAACATGTGGGCTCTGGACCAACCTGCTGGTGGGAGGCGGGGCTACTCAGGATGTGTGGAACCAGGGGCGGGGCCTGGAGGGGCCCATCTCCCTCTTGGCTCCTCCCTTCTACTTCCTGTTCACCATGCTGTGAGCAGCAGTCTTCCACCAGGCCCCTCTGCTACTTTGTCCTGACCTGAAGCTGGCTGACTCTGGACTGAATCCTGAGCCAAAATAAACCTCTCTTCCTTTGAGTTGTGGATATTGGCTGTTGTGTCTCTTAGCTCTACATGTATGCATCTGATTAGTGCTCACAGCTTGGCAAGGCAAATACTGCCATTAGCTTCATTTTTATAGGTGACAAAATGGAGGCAAGGAAAAGCTCAGCCATTTGCCCAGGCCACGAGCTAATGTTCGAGGCACCACGGCATGAGTCCTGAGCACCAGCCAGTGCCAGCTCCATCTCTGGAGTGCTGGGGCAGTTAAACCTTGCATGTTGCAAGAATATGAGATGTATGCAAATGGGCTAGTGGGAGGTGTGTGTGCACGTGCCCGTGTATGGGCATGAACGTGCGTATGTGTAGTGTGTGGGTGTGTCAACAAATGTACACTCGTGAGAGTATGAGCCTACATTTGTGTGGAGTCACATGAGCACATTGGTGTGAGAAGTGTTACTTTGTGCACATGAGAGAGAATGTAAGAAAATAAGGGGGTTCAAGATGGATACATGTGTGGCTATGTGTCTGTGTGTATGTCGGGGCATGTGCATGTATAAGTGGACAGTGTATCTGTGTGTGCATGTGTGTCTGAGTGGATGTGTGTGTACAAGTCTGTGACACAGTGGGGTGTGTGCACGTGTGCAGCTCCCTGCTGAGTGGTACAGGCACACATGCTCCGCCTTGTGAGAAGAAAGTTTGAGGAAGTTGGCAGAGACCGCTGTGGTCTGCGAGGCCCCAGCAGAACACACCCACACTGGCACTGCCAGCTGAGTGCCCTGCAGCCCTCCTGACTGTGCCCTGCTGGGAGCTCACCGGCTGAGGAAGGGGGGCAGGGCTACAGGGAGCTGAGGGGTAGCCAGGACCCAGGCTTCAGAGTCAGAGCACAGGCCAAACTCCTGCTATGCCACCAGACGTTAGGGGACCCCGGGAGCCACCTTCCGAGACCTCAGTTTCCCCACCTCGCAAGAAAGCAACAAGACTCAGAACGCAAGTTCACGACCACAGGAGCCAATCAATGTGTCTGGAACTAAAGGCAGCAGGTGTGGGACTTTACACAGAGGATTTGCTTCATAAATGCTATCGGTCCCATCAGCCGTGAATACATCTCCCTTTCTATTTTCCAGGTTGCCACCTTGGGCCCGATCAACATGGGAGCTAGAAGTCACCCGAGGTCTGCACACGCCCTGAGACCCATCTTCACGCTCGCCGTGCACTCTGGAGCCCCTGACACATGCGGAGGCAGCGGGGTCGGAAAGAGTTAACACACTGTAAACGCGACAGCGCTCAAGTCAGCCCGATGCTTTCCAAGAGGAAAGTAAAAACGTCCCTGTTACGCAACAAACCCCATCAGACAGCTAAAAACACTGCAAGTGCTGAATTATGCCTCCTTAGACATGAAACTCGACACCTGTAAGTGTGAGTTGATAGCCTGGCTTTTCAAGGACCAGAAAATGAAATAAAGAGAGGAACTCTCAGCAGGGCGGCCACGGTGTCACCCAGGGGAACCGAGTCAGAACAATGCTTGAGTGGCTGCCAGGCCACCCACCCAGAGGCGGGCACTGAGTCAACAGAGGCCCTAAGCAAACAGCTGTGCCTTCGAGTTCCAAGTCAGTCTGTGCCGTGGGTAAACCTGCAAGCCAGGAGCTGGGCAGCCCACATGAGGCCTCCACTGAGTCTGAGCCAAACTTCCAGAACAGCTGTGTTTCCTCAGGGCCTCTCATCACAAAATGGCTGATTCTTTAGCACCTCTGGCCTCAAAATGGCTGCCCCACCAGGCCCAGGCCAAGGTTAGCTTCCTGCCTGTAAGAAAAAATGTTGGCTGAATCCTCCTCACAGAGAGGGTCCAGAGGTAACAAAAGCCAAGTGAAAAGAGCAAAGTGGAAGGGAAAGCAGGCTCTATCACAGAAGGTTTTGGAAAGTAGTTCTGAAGCTTCGTGTGCCGGAGGAGGGTGACTGGAAAACTGGGCTAGAGGTTCTGGTCACTCTAGCAAGCAGGGGTCAGCCCTCAGGCAGCAAAAGCCTGGGTACTTTAAAATGCTTTTACTTTGGAAGTGGAGTCCTTTAAAATCAGGACAGATCTGAATGGAAGCGTTTTGGGAATGGTGTGTTGTCTTAAATGTGATAAATGACACCATGTGTCAACAAAGGAGCCAAGTTTCTAACACTCACAAGAGGTAGTTTTGCCTCCCTGAAAACCTACAGAGAGAGGCACAGTGGTCCACACCTGTAATCCAAGCTACCAGGGAGGCTGATGCAGGAGAGTCACCAGTTTGAGGAAACTTAGTAAGACTATCAGAAAAATAAAAACACCGGGGGGTTTAGCTCAGCACTACGGCACTTGCCTAGGGTGTTTGATACCTTCAGTTTAATCCTCAGCAGTGGAAAAAATAAAAAATAAAACAAAAACTAGAAATAATTTCCTGAGCTGGAAACAAGTAGGATGAGTCCCATAATAAACCTGTATGTGCACCATTTCTTGTTTTGGAACCAGGAAGTGCTAAGAGGAGAGGGGGCAGGTGCCGGAGGGGCTGGGCTCTGTGCAGGCTGGAGGCAAGATTTCCTCACAGTGCTGTTTCCCAGGGTGCACTGCTGCCCAGCCCTACAACAGGAAGGGGTTTTCTGGAGCCAAGATATAAATGGACCTTATCCAGGCCCAAATACCTCTAAATGTTCTTCCAAAATCTCTTCTTCTTCCTCTCTTCATCCCTTCCAGTCCCGGTTCCTTCACGCAGTAACTCTTACCTGGGAAGGAGGATGCCCTCGAGGGGACGTCTGTCAATGTCCAGAGACACTTCTGGGACTGTGATTGGAGGTGTAGGGCTAGAACAGCTGCTAAGGGTCTCATAGTATCAAAGAGTTCCCCTGCCTCAAAGCAAACAGAGCCGGGGCTCGCAAACCCGCCCCCGTGTTCTGATACCACCGCTGTGTTATTGAAAGGCATCTGTTTGAACTAACTCACGACAGTGTTTGCATGGCTGAGAGTCCACACATGAATCCTCTGGGCCTGGCTGGATTTTGAAAGAGGGTCCCATTCATTGGCACGATTTTAATTCAAGCAAAACAGGAGGAGAAGAATTTCAGGCAGTTTGTAGGCTGAGGTGCCCCTGTCCCGGTGTGCAACATGCCCCGCTTGTGCCCGTGTGAAGACCAGCCCTGCCTGCCCATCCTGATGAGGACCCAGCTGTGCCATCTCCCCCACCTGCAACGGGTAGGCAGCACAGCAGTGACTGCCAAACCCGGGCCCGGGTGCCTGTTGATGTGAACCACTGTAAGTTCAAAGGTCAAAGGCTGAGCTGGGTCAAAAAAGCAACCAGGCAGAGGCCCTGCCCGGGTTCTGTTTCCACACAGCGCTCTGCAGCCCTTTCAGGAATGGGAGGCGTGACCCTGTGGGTTTGGGACCAGGGATCCTGCCAAGAGAGCTGCACAAAGTCAATAGTAAATGAGAACTTCTGGATAAAAACCAGACCTTTAAAGTTAAGTTGGTTTTTGTTGTTGTTTTGTTTTCCTGAGACTGGGTCTCACTTTGTAGTTCAGGCTGGCCCTGAGCTCACTATGTAGCCCCAGCGAGCCTGGAACTCACAGCAATCCTCCTGCCTCTGCCTTCCAAGTGCTGGGATTACAGGTGTGAGCCACCGCGCCCAGCACTGTGGTGTGTGGCACTGGGGATCGAACTCAGGACCTTGCGCTTGCAAGGCAGACGCTGGAACCACTGAGCTAAATCCTCAGGCCCCTTTAAAGTTAATTTTTATTGAAGTATAATGTCCACACGAAATGTACAGATATATCTAGCAATTCAGTTCTGGCCGTGCACCTCAAAGAATTGAAAGTAGGTTTGTGAAGAGGTATCTGAACATCATAGCGGCATTATTCACAATGACCAAAAGGTGGCGCTACCAAGAAGTGTAGGGACCAACACAATGTGGTGAATACACACAAAGGACTATTATTCAGCTTTAAACAGGAAATAAGTTCTGACATTTGCTACCGCATGGCTGAGACATACTAACTCTGTGGTAAGTGAAATAGGCCACTTACAACAAGATAGTGCATGGGCCGAGGATTTAGCTCAGTGGTTCTGGTGTCTGTCTCGCAAGTGCAAGGTCCCGAGTTTGATTCCTGGAACTGCACACCAACACCACACCATGGACAAGGTGGCTCACACCTCTAATCCCAGCGCTCAGGAGGTAGAGGCAGGAGGATTGCTGTGAGTTCGAGGCTTGCCTGGGCTACACAGTGAGCTCAGGGCCAGCCTGAACTACAAAGTGAGACCATGTCTCAAAAAGAAAAAAACAAAAAGACACTGCATAAACCCACTAAAATAGATACTTATTTTAGCCCAGTGGAATAGCTAGAGAACAGGTTGGTGAGTCCGCGCTGGAAAGAAGGAAGACGGGAGTTGTTACTCGTGTGTAGACACAGTGGTGTCACGGCTGTGGCAGGCGTGCCTCAGGAGCTGTGTGCTATCACTGAGAGCTCTATGACTGGCAGATATCAACTGTGCAAGAGGAAAATATTGATACACAGCAGTGTGAATATACTAATCGCTATTGAACTGGACACTAAAATGGGTAAGATGCCAACTTGAAGTGGGTTCTAAATGTGCTTTTTAGAAATATACAGGTGAAAAGTTTAGCTTGATGCATATTCACAAAGTGAACACACATGTATAACGAGCACCCAGATAAAAGGAGGCACTGCCAGCACCCCAGAACCTCACTGCTCCCTCCAAGGAAAGGCCCAGTAGCCTGACTTCTGACCCCATAGCATAAGTGTGACTGTCAATGGAGCTGCATCTTTATATAATTCCTCATCGCTCCAGCTGGACTTGGAAGATTTTTTTTTTTAGATGTTTTAAAAATTACATGTAATGCTTCAGAGACACGTCTCAGGCCATCTGTCTTTTCTGCTTTCGCTAGGCTAACGCTGAGAGGTAGGATTTCAGAGAACAGCAATGCGCAGTTTAAAAGTTCTTGGCCTGAAGTACTAGCATTTATAGAGTGCACAACTGCCAGATGGCCTTGGACTGATTGCTGGACCTCCACTGGCAGCTGCTCAGACCCGACCCAAACCGAAACCCTTCGAAGTCCTGGGGGAAGCAGACACAGCCCTCGCGATGTTTTTGCCTACAGGGAACCAATCGGGCTTCACTTCTCCTCTTCGGACAAGAAATCCCAGGGTGACAGAGTTCGGCGTTAGGAAGAGAGGGAGGCGCCCCGTGCGCACAAACGCTCCCATTTGAAACCTTTTGAGGACAGTGTGTGTGCGGCCGGGCAGAGGGGCTGGGACTCGGGAGGGACTGAGGCCACACGACTGCATCAGACTGTCTCGGGGTAGATGATGGATCAGGCATTAAAGGTGCCATTTCATTTAATTTGGCAACCAAAGCCACGGACTAGGCATTTCTAGTTCTATTTCATGTGAGTTCCCAGGCAGAGATTCCAGTGTCCCCTGGCACCGTCTGGTCAGCTCGCCAGGGCTCTGTGTGTCCTCCAGGCGACCGCATCGACCTCGGGCACTTGGAGCAGAGGGTGCTGCGGCTGCTGCCGTCCACACGCCTTTCCCACCCTGCTCCTAACGGTCTCTGGGAAGCGAGACCGTATAGCTCGAGCCCAGAGACAGTTGCTACAGCTGCGGGAGCAGTTCAGGAAGGCAGGACAGTTCACCAATCCATTTAAGTTCTAGCCCCTGAAGGAGGCTGTGAGTCTGGTGGTCCAAAGCCCCTTTGTTGGGTGCTTCTCCCTAGGACAGTTTCTCCACGGGGATTATAGCTATATAACTCAGTTGTCGTTAACTGAAGGCTCAGTACATTTTGTGTTGCTGTAGCCAAACACTGGAAGCCGTGTATATTTTATAAAGAAAAGAGGTCCTGAAGGTCCAAGAATGCAGGCCTGGCATCTGCTCAGCTGTGGCAAAGGCCTCCCAGCAAGGTAAGTGGCATCACGAGAAGCATCAAGCAGAGCAGAATAACTCCAGGGTGAGCCGGGCAGCAGGAGAGATGGGAGGAAGTGCCAGGTCCCTCTATGATGACCGCTCTCGCCAGAGCTAACCGGGTGCCCCCAGGAACTGTGGGCACAGACCCACGCCCAGCTCGGCTTTCACCAGGACCCGGCTCTGAAGGTTCTGCTGCCTCAATGCTGCCTCCCTGGGGACCAGGACTCGAACCCCCTGGGGAACAAACTGTGTCCGGGCTGAAGCACGTGCCTCAGGCCGGGGCACAGCGTCCCTGGCACCCCGAGCCTCTCCAAGGCCGTTTCTCTCCACTCGGCGTTTCCAGCCAGATTCCACCGTCACGGTCACAAAGGCCTTTTTGTTCTTGTTCTTCAGGACCAACAAAGTCTTTTCTGTGCGGAGCCAGCGCGTGGGGGGTGCCTCTGACTTAGTAAGCTGGGCCCCTGCACCGCGGCGGGAGACCCTGCCGGATAATTCCGCCTTCGCAGCGCTCACGGCCCCCAGAGCTTGGGAAACGGCTGGCGTGTCCGAGCTGACGACATTTTCAGGCTCTATCTCTTTTTCAGCACGGCATTTAGCATTTAATAAGTCCCGGGATTAGGAGCCTCCTTCTCCGGAGATGAACGTTAGCCGGAGTCTATGAAGATGGCACTTGTCTAAATGTTGACCGAAGCTAAAATGCTTCCTCAAACCCTCAGAGCTCTTTAATCCCATGCTGCTTGTCTCTGCTTCCGTGGCTGCTGCCCTCTCCAGATGGGTTTATGCAGAACTAAAAACGAGTCCCTAGACATTTCTAAAGTCAATTTATCTGGCTTCAGTAAAGTTGTAATGTTCAGTGTGACTAAAACTGACCCGTTCACAAATGTCAATTCTAAATGGAAAAAAAAAAATTTAATGAGCCTAGGAACTGGGCATTAGTCTTGAAAGGAGAAAAAGAAATTATTTCATTTCTGCTGAGACAAAAGTACTTTAAATGTACACGCCTGGGTGTTTCTTTGTCTGCGTGACCCTGCTGAGTGGGTTCAATCTATCGTCCTCGGTCCAGTTTACAGTGTGAGCAGAGCGGGAGACGCAGACAGACTTTCAACAGCCACAGAGCATTTCTCCTGGGCTGGTGCCGCCTCCTTCTGTCTCCTCCCCGTGGGTGACAGTGCTGTCAGCCTAAGTGGCCTCCACACGCCCGTCTGGCTTGGCTGTGGGACACCTGCAGTATTCAGTGGGACATGGCACGTGTACACGCACAACAGGATAGGGACAGAGAAAAATGTTACTCAGTCGTGTTCTGCCATCTAAGTTCTGGCTGACATTTTCTTTTACTTTTACAAGTGAAGTTTCACCTAATTCCCTATGTTTTCTTGATGTTTAGACATACGAGGCCCAGGAATGGTCACACATCCAAAGAGAGACCTGAAGGGATGTATTTTGGCTGTGGAGTTTCCTTAAACATGTCTGTGGTACCCGTGAGAGGCCAGGCCTGCACGGTCAGGCCCCTTTTCTAAAATAGTCGGGTGGAAACTTGAAGCAATACTCAGTAAATTCAGCTCATCCTCCGCCTGCAGGAGTTGCTGGAAGCTGGAGCCTGCGCTTCCCAGAACAGCCCCGCAGGCCCATCCTCGGGCTGGAGCTTTTCTCCGCAGCATCAGCTGGAGCTCACCGCCCAGGGGCGCTAGCCTCCTTGTTCCAGGGTTCAGCCAGTGGGGTGCTGGTAAATGTTTAACAATGGGCTCTCCCTGAAGAAGAGCTTTGTATTCACCAGCTCTGTGAGTGCAAATGAATCCCAGCGGGGCCCACTTCAGGCTATCAGCATGAAGCTACTCAGCGTGGAGGGGGGAAGAGATGTGCAAATTGAATTCTAGCAAGCGGGCAGGAGCAGTCCAGCATCCGCTGGAAGCTTGCTCCGTGGAGACTGTGGCCAACTTCCACCTCTTCTCTTCCTGAGGAAGAAAGTGCACGGCCAGGATCTCTGCTGACATGGCCGAGCCGTGAGCACTGAGGGTGGGGGGGGGGGGAATCTCATGGACTGTCCGTCGCTGTCCCATGACTGGGACAAAATACTCAAAGATTGCACCTTCAAAGAGGAAAGGTTTCTTTTGGCTCACAGTTTCAGAGAGTTCAGTCCACGGCCGGCTGGTTCCAAGGCAGAAGTGGCAGGTGCAAGGGCCTGGCGGAGGAAGGCCGTGCACGGCTTAGCACCCGGGAAGCAGAGACAGAAGGCAGGAACCGGAGATGGGCCCGCACCCTTCCGGTCACACTCCTAGTGACCTCCCCTTC